>JAHBCN010001596.1:0-112258 GCA_019359885.1 Listronotus oregonensis | reverse complement strand
GCAATATGTTCTCCTGTAGGTTGTACTGGGAAACAATAACATCGGGTGGTTTATTATTTAATTAAAACAAAAATTAAATACACTTTACTAACCGAATAAAGGTTATCTAGTCTAAAAAAACAATAAAAACCCATCTAAGTCACAAACCCATGTAAATAATTAAAAATAAATTTAAAAAAATACTTTCTTAACCACACTTTTTGTTAAAAATCTACAAGTTGTAAGAGCCTAAATACAATGCAATGCTAACCAGTAATATCTGAAATTAGCAGGAGATTGGTTAGCAGTGTTGAGATTAGTAATATATGTTCCTATTAGTAAGAAAATTGTTCTAATGCAGCAGTATTTTTATCTTGGGACAGTCTATGAAGACTAAATAGTAACGTACTATGGGTGAGAGGTGGTTTATTAACACAGAAAACTTTTGCGGGCAGTAGGTTGTACAGTCCGGACACTCTAGGGATAAAGAAACAAACAAAGTGGAAGAATAGCACTACGTGTTGCTCTATTGAGAGCTGCTAGAGGAGGAATTATATTGACCAACTCCTCGGAACAGAAGTTCTTAAAATAGGTACATATCAAAGAGTGACAGCTTTTCTGTAAACTTGGGATCATAAATAAGACGTTAAGCCCTTCCTTAAACGAAAGCAAGAATGCTAAGGGTTGTGAAAGAGTACGTATCGGGAAATAATACTGCTCTGATAAGGCATCTTGTCCTAACCTTTAAACATAGTTTTGAGGAAGAAGGCAATTTTTTCTTATTGTATGCGCTTTTTTTTAATTTATTATTCCTAATTTAAAGGATTTACCGATACTTAATGAAAGTCAATCTTAATCACTATTTCACGAAAAGAAAAAATAATTACTGTTGACTTTCAGTCAAGCAATTAAAACTGCACTAATCAAACCAAAAATTTGGCTTAGATATGTTGACGATACTTTTATTGTATGGACAGATAATGATAAAAAACTTAAAGGTTTCTTAAAACATCTCAATTGCCTCCGATCTTGAATTAAATTTACAATGGTTAAGGAGCAAAACTCGGCTCTACCTTGTCTCAACGTTCTAGTCAAACGAAATAATGGATATATACAAACCTCGGTATACAGAAAACCTACCCATACAGGACCATATTTACACCAGAATTTTAATCATTCTAACGAAACGACCAAATATTAAAAAGAATCCGCAGAATCGCAAATAAGTATAATATTAAAAGGGCATTAAAATCCCAAACCACTTTAAAAGTATTCTTACTAAGACGAGACCGAACAACAATGTCTAAAATAATGACTGTATCTACCAACACTCGTGTAAATGTGGTGAGGTATACGTCCAGGAAACAAAAAAACCACATAAAATTGGAGTTAAAGAACACAAAAAGCATACGGAACGTATGCTTTTTGTGTTCGAAACGTCGAAGTCAGGGATTACGAACACGCTTTGTCAAAACAACACCGCATACTATGGTTGGGACAAAAATTATTCATAAATAAACCCACTGAAAGAAAAGAAGATTTAAAGAAGCTGTAATAACAACCAAAATGTATTTAGCAAGCCTAGTATCGATATTCCGAATATCTGGCAGCCGTTGCTAAACCGTGAAAACTCGGTCAAGCTTTGGTGGAACAACGGATAGTATATAAGTCGTAGCTTTTAAAAATAGTTTTTAATTATCACTTAAAAACGGCTGGAGATACATCACTAACGAAAACGTCGTGTATCAATTTACAAATAAAGACAATGGAAGTTCAAAATTTTAGTGTTATAGTCTGTATTTTTATATCTATTAATTTCTAGAGATTTAAGTAATGAGAGTTTTATTGCCTTGTCATTAACCAGGTGATTACTCTCTGTAATATGGTTCACGTAACCTGAATGATCCGATTCTTTAGAAAAGTCTCTCTGGTGTTCTACTATTCTAGTTTCAAAGATGCGTCTCTTTGGCCAACATGTCGTTTCGGACATAAACCTTAGTTAAGCTGATAAACCCCAACTTTGTTTTTCCTCTCGGTTGTGTCTTTGTTGTTTATAATATGTCTACAAACAATACAATAGGTGGATATTATTTCATAAAATTTTTAAATTAAATAATTTAACAACTGCCCCCTCCCCACTTAGTCTCCAGTTATTATACGCTACTGTATGGCGACGACAATAGAATTGTAATAGGGATAAAAAAGATTATTAGCGTTGGTGGCGGATTTGAAATATTTAAGTCATGTAACTTTTTCATCGCATGTTTATTCTGATTTTTTTGCATAAAACCTAAAAATTAGGTTTTTAGCCTTATGTCACTTTTCTTCCGGTGTGACAGTATATGACTCACAAAAAAGGTTAAAAAATTAACAAAATATATGTAGCTCTTTTATTATTTTAATGGTTTTAGTAACAAGAATAATAAAATCGTTTAATTTTTGTTAGTCATGGTTTGGTTTAAATTTTAAAATTATAATTAAAGTTATAATTTATAACAAAATAGAGCCACTTTTTTTCTTAAGTCGGAATTTTACCCATTTGTATTTACGTCATCCAACTGGAAAAAAAAACGTATGGCGTAAATAAATAATTAGATATTTTTGTCAATTATTATGAGGTTAGAAAGTTTACTATTTCCTTTAGAAATTAATAGTCTGTTATGTTTTTTATACGTTCAGAAATTAGCAAATGATAATTTGGCAGTATATTATAATTTCTACGCCAGTTGAAAGCTGGAAAAATTCACTACAGCACATTATAAAAATTGAGGACTCTTACATTTCTATCCAAAACAACATAAACCCTATTGTAATTAATCTCAATGATGACACTGATAGTGAAACAGAATTAAATTTAGATTTTTAGATTAAAAATGTAATTATGTATAGATAATGCAGTTATAAATTTATTAAAACTTTGCATATATTCAATTTCTTAATGTAATTTTAAGAATATACTTACCTAAATAAACAATTATTTATAAATCTTTATATTATTGTCCGTCCCTAATGTTCTGTCCTTTAATACCTACCGATCCGCAGTTTTATTGCTGTCGGCAGGTATCATCCATAAATGAAGGCAAGAGCTAACACGGTATACTTTGAGACAGACTATAAATGTTTTCTCTTTTTTACCTATTGTAAAAATAAAACATAAATAAATATTTGTTGCCTATTGTTCTTAAAAAGTCACTATAGCTGAAATAAAAATATCTAGAATAGATAAAAGACTATCCGTCCGATCCCCCATGACAATAAAAAAATTAATAAATATCAACTCTACATTAAGTCGACTTTTCGAAATACGCTTATTCCCCTCTTTGCATTACTTATAATAAATCTTAAGTTTCGCTATTATATCTACAACAAAGCTTGACATAATCCAAAAGGGCAACTGCATCGATAACATTACTAAAGCAGTTCACGGCACATTAACAGATATTTCGTAAGATTATTCCGTCCCCTATAGGATTACTTTATTTCGACAAAAGAAAAGCTTCGCTTGACAGATTACCTAATAGCTGGCATCTCTGCTAATAGAGCAACTAAATGGATGCCTATGAAATTTTATCTGTTTAAATATAAGTGTATCGATCTTAATTAATATTTGTTTTTATATAAAAATAATACGATCTACATAAAAATTGCCTTGTACAGGGTAAGTCAACCATAAAGTAAAGTCCACTATCTGATTTGTTTTAACAATTATGAAAAAAAAGGGTAATACAAAAGTATTATAAGTTTCCAGTTTTTTTTTGTTTATAATATTATAAACCTAAACCTAAAATACGTATATTTAACACAAACGTATTATAGGGATAACAAAAAAGATATATGTGAAAAAATGTAAGTTAGATATCATGGGCATTCAAAATAGATTTATACATTTCGACTAATTAAACTAAAAAAGTTTAACTTTTTAGATAGCGAGCCCTGTATATTGTTATCTTATTTAAGAGATTTTACAAAATCTTTTAAGTTTTACTAAATATGTTATGTACCTATTTTTAATAGTTTGCGATTTATTTTTATTTTTCTTTTAATTTTTACCCTTCTTTTTATTGCACTAACGCTATAAAATTAGTTGGCCCAGACCAAACAAAAATGTAGGCGTTGTCAAATTTTGACATGTCAATTTAGCAAATAAAATAGTTAAATTAATTTATTGTCGTGAGTGACGTATAAAAACCAAATAGTTATGGATTTTTTCGGGGGTAATATCCCTAGAGCATTTAATTTTTCCGGAAAAATTCGGAAAAACGAGTTTCTAAGTAATTTGTTTTAACAAATAGCATGAGGGAGAGTGGTTTTAAAAATCCGAGTCGAAGACGAGGATTTTTCTACTTTCTCGAATGCTATTTGTTAAAACAGATTACTTAGAAACGAGTGTTCCAATTTTTCCACAGAAAAAAATAGATGGACGAGGGGTATTTGGTTAGATTATTTCCTGAGTTAAATAAACATTTTATTTCAATCCAACCTTTTTTTATTAAAACAATAAGAATAATAATTAATTAGAACAATATAACTTTCAAGCTAGGAAAGGTTATTACTTCAAACTCAATTTAAATTACAATTAATATAAAAATTACAATTGTAGGTTACAGGAGTATTGTTAGACATATTGGTTAAATTGTTTTTAATTATGTTTGTAGTAGCACTATTCTCTATGTTGCTGTGAGGAGTGTCAAACGATTGATGGTGTTGGCTCGAAGAAGTGTCTATTTTCTGTCTTTTCAAGGGAGCTTCGAAGTTTGTAGATGGTACATTATTTTGGACGGTTCTTAAGGCAGTGATGATATTTGAATGATGTTGACTGTCCATTTGTAGATACGGTTGGATAGACGCAGCTTTAGAATGCCCTGTGATTTTGATAAGTTGCTGCTCGCCTACACCGGCCCTTGCCAGATTAGTAGCAGCAGTTGATCGCATAGAATGGTTAGATATTTTAACTTCTGTCGTGTTTATACCTGTTTTTTGGGCTGCGTCTTTTGTCCATTTTGACAGTTCATTTCTTCCAACAGGAATGTTTTTAAACCATCCAGTGCTACGATTGAATTGCCATGCTAAATTTGGTGTCAAAAACAATCTGTTTGTTATGTATTTTAGACGTTCGTTTGCTTAACAGGGATTTGTACAAATGTACCGGACAAAACTCAGGGTTTTTTGAATTAGAAACCAGCCACTTGCTATCGCACAGATTTTTTGCACCACCTTGTGCAGTTTTGCTGAAGACTGTGTTATACTCGATCCTTCCTAATACAAGGGATACATAATTTGACTTAAATGTCAAAATATATTTTGTAGTGTGATTTTAAATTAGATGTATGTAACTTTTAATTTTTTTGGAAAAGCAAAAGGAATTTTAGTGGTTATATATCGTTTTTGAGTTTTTGATATTTTTTTTTTTACAAAAATAGTGCAGCTAGCAAATTTGGATGCTAAAAAATGGCAAAACGTGATTTATACAAGGTATTGCAAAAAGACATTAAAAAATTCGAAAACAGATGTTACGCCAAGATAAAAGTATGCGCACATATTTTGTTTTGATATAAGGGTTTTTTCTGCCAAGTTACAACAATCATTTACAGATTTTGTTGCAAAATTAAAGACTCACCTGTTTTGATTCCATAATTATCAATTTCTTCTTTAAAATGTTCTGTTAAGCAACGAGCCGCTTCTCCGCCCCTCCAAGCAAGCTCAACTGCTGCAATAAAGTAAAATTTACGCTGCAACCCGGTTGGGGTTGTCAATTCCCATAAGGACATCATTTTGTAGTAGTCGTCCATATTTAAAGAAGCTGAATTGTTTTCCTTTTTTCTTCATGTTTATGGAGACTTCTCCTTTTCGCATTTCGAGCGTCTCTAGCTGGCTTAAAGGTAATGTCGTGGAATGGGTCGAACACGATATTAAATTCTTGAAAATATTTTTCCTGCAGTTTTTTGGCAACGATATTCCACACTACTTTTACACACAGTTCTTTGTTGTCTTCCCCATTAGCTTTACGCATGTTCCATGCCCATTCCTTGAGGATTAAATTTAGCTCGCCTGTGGTTGCTGTCTGGAGTAATTGGTAATTTTTTGCTTGGCAAAATTCCATAAATTGCTTCCAGATCAATGTCTGAGTTTTCTGAGTATTTAGTGGAACACTATTTTCAACAGCCGCATTAATTTTACTTTCGGAAACATTTCCAAACCGATTCATTTTGAGTTTCAGTTGAAAAATTAATAAATCCGTAAGCGTCGTTTGTGATCTTTGTTGTTGGTAACGGTACATAGCAACACAGCATAGAAACCATCAAGTTTGTTTTTACAAGGCAACTTGTCAAACTTGTATGAATTTTTTCGATTTTTTTTTCCGGGAAAACTGCTGACAGCTAAGTTAACAGTTGTTAAGTAATTTTCCACTTAAAATGTATATTTGACATACCAATTCTTGATAGCGATTGGTCAAAATTAATAGGAAGGAAATAATTGATAATAAGTCCTTTCTGGGTTGGGGAAGTTCAAAACCAAAACAATTGGTAGCTTAATGTATGGTGTGGAATCAAAAATCTTTGTGTCATTGGTAGATATTCTTACTTTTTGCAAAATGAACTACCACAGCCTCTTAAAGAAGTTGATAACATTGAAAAAGAACAAATGTAGATTCAAGACGAAGCTGAGCCTCATTACCATCGGGAAGTTCAGGAATTTAAAAAAAATAATTTTCCACAAAAATGGATCGGTAGTGATGGATTCATTGGTTGGTCTCTTCGACCATGATTTTTTTTGTCGGGCTACATTAAAGATCGTGTTAATGTAAATTCCCCTATAACACCAGAAGACACGGAAAATAGGATGAATATGTGTATCCCAGTGGACGGGCATTATGTTTTAATAAATAAGAATTAATTGAGTTAATTATTATTATTTATATTTGTTTATGTATTCACCACGGCGGTAATATGAAAAAAATAAAATAAACCGCAAACTAATAAAAATAGGAATGAGACATACTTTATAAAAGTTGTAGAATTTTGTAAAATATATCGGATTAAATAAAAATATACAAAGCGTGCAGTCAAAACAATTAAGTTTAATTAGTCGAAATGTATAAATTTATTTAAATGCCCTGCAGCATCTGGCCTTAATTTTTTCAGATATATATATATTTTTTGTCATCCCTAAATAAAGTAAAATGTTTTAATTAAATACGAGGATTCCACCTTTTCAATCAGAAACAATAGCCGTGCTGTCAAATTTTTTTATGAGTAAAAACTATTATTTTTCTTTAAAAAACTATAATCTTAGAAAAACTGCTTTCGATTTTATATAATAAATAAGGAAAAAACTCAATAAATAATTTTTTTTCCTAAACTGTTTATGCTTTTTTTCATTTTTTGTATAACTACTGTTAATGTTTATGAAACAGGAGCTAGTTAATATATATATATATATATATATATATATATATATATATATATATATATATATATATCTGTGTGTGTGTTGTGTGTAAAAATACAAAAATAGTTTAAAATAGCCTAAAATTAGCATTTCCAAAGGATCTAAACAATTAAAACTTTAAAGCTAAAATTACAGTTGAAGTAAAGTCAGACAAGTTTTATATTTCTTTGTAAATGTTTATTTAAAGTATTAACTAGATAAATATCATACCTGCAGAAAGTTCAACTGAGCTGCACTTTACGTGATATTTTGCAATGTTACTTGATACTGTACAAAGAAACTGTACCTTTTAAATAAAGAAATGTTACATCTGTTGCCTTTAAATAAACCATGTGCACACGGTATTATACTTCCGGTAAAACCGCAAGTCGGTAAAGCTTGCCACATATGCATAAAAATATCGTTTTAATAAAATAACAATCCTACCCAGTTTCGTTAAAATAGATACAAAAAAAAATATTAAAAATTGCAGTCAAGAAGTAAACTAGTAAGCACCCGGTAAAAAAGGTATAGCGCAAGAAATGGCGATACTGTCAATTAGTTGTCCTCATATTTCGGTATATTTAATGTACAAAAAAAGATTCTTGATAAAGGCTTAAATGTGTTTTAAATCTTAATAAAAAGATAATTAAAAAATAACTTAAAAGTTCAATAAAATAATATATTATATATATATATATATATATATATATATATATATATATATATATATATATATATATATATATATATATATATATATATATATATATTATATATATTATATATATATATATTATATATATATATATATATATATATATATATATATATATATATATATATATATATATATATATATATATATATAATATGTAATATATAATTTAACGAAACGAATTAGGTTCCTATAATTATTTTAAGGTCGGCTCCAGAAAAGCCATCGAGTAAAAAACTTTTTGGTAGGTATTTTTCCTAAGTGCTAGCACCGACTTTAAAAGCATTGTAGGCCACTAATACGTTTAGCACCTTTTTTTCATTTTATTTTAATAGGATTATTTATTGTCTATATAAAAATTGTTTTTACTTTCGTAATTTTGAGTTCTTTTTTTAAAATCGTTTTATTTTTTTTTAATTATATATTTATTTCTTAGTTTTTAGTTTTAACTATAAGTAGTAATAGATTTATTATAAAGATTTTCTTTATGATTTTTTTACATTCATTTGAATTTGCCCAAGGTTTTAAGAATTGCCTGTACTGTTAGAAGAGAAACCTCTAATAGTACGTAACGAACTTATTTTTATGTTTTATGGAGCTCCCTTTTCTATTAGTTAAGCCGTGAGAAACCCCTTATTAAAACTTTTGGTGAGAGATGGATTGAGAGGGGTAGACTAAATCACTGGCCACCTTGTTCCCTCGATTAAAATCCGCTGGATTTTTATCTGTGGAGGCATATTAAATCGATGGTTTATGCGACATCTATAAAAACGTTGGAAGATCTTCGGAATATGATAATAACTGCTTGTGACACAATCAGAAATGGGTTTCAAAATTTGCCAGCACTAAATGTTATAAATTGTAATTTGTTGTTTTACTTTGTTTTTAAGTATTTTAATATTAAACTCTAGCTTTGTTATTTTTGATAAGGTGTCTCCCAGACGCCACCGAAATTAATAATTTTAATTTACTTAAGCCTAAAGTTAGAAAAAACAATGATTTTTTTAATTATTAAAATATTTACAAAAACCTATTTTTTTTTTAAGTTTATTTATAGACATTTTTTTATTTTTCAATAAGGAATTACCTCCTGAAATTTGGCTTGGTATTTTCTGAACACCCTGTATTTGTTTGGAAGCTTTAATAGATTATATTATGTGAATATATTCAAGTTTCAATAATATTCCAAACATACGTGTCTTATTAATAACCCTCTTTTTTTTATAGGTTAAAAATATTAGTAAGTGAATTTTCTGGCTCTACTTTAGGTAGCAAATGTCGTTAAAGTTGCTTTGTACTGTGGCAACAAAAAACTGTTTGTCTACGACTGGCACTAAAAGTAACATTTTTCTCAATGGTTACTAGCTTTTAAAAGAAAGCATGCAATAAGGAAAACCCACAAACAGTGAGAAAAGTACATTTCTCTCTAGTGAGAAAAGTTATTTGCTCTTAATTGCTATATGAAATAGTGGAAAATCGCAACTTTGACGTTATCTAGCAGCCTGTGGCAGTTGGCGTCCCATAGCAACGATTAAACAAGAATTAATGTATTAAAAAATTGTAAAAATATTACAATTAATTATAATTTAAAATGAATTTATATATGAGTTAATAACTATAGGTTATTATTGATTCATAAATAAAAACGTTAAGAATTAATAAAAAATTATTATTTTATAATTGACTATATTATTAATAAAAATACCTATATATTTTTTTGTTTCGCTATAAAAGGAATGGTCGTAGAGAAAGTATAATGTGCAACATGTGAGAAAAGCACATTTCCCACTTGCTAATTTGCGGCACTTGCCTTCGGCTCGTGCCTTAAACTCACTCGTGGGAAATGTTAAACTTTTCTCACTTGTTGCGCAATATACTATTGTGATTTAACTTTGCAAGTGCCCTCTGCTAATCAACTTTTAATACTCTTTAATTAAATACTTTAGTATCTTTGTAATTAGATAGCAATAAAAAATTGTTACTTATAATTATTTAAGGAGCATATTCAGAACTACCTAAAGGCTCCTAAAATTAAAGTAAAAACAAACTAAAAGTGTTATGTCTTATAATGAAACAATTCTCTAAAAGCAAAGTATCATTTGAAACTGGGGGTGATCCTATCAAATGCATGACTGACAAATATGCTTGGCTAAACTAAATCTCCCTTGAAATATCGCATGCACATTTGAATCAAATCTTCCGGTTGTATAGCTATACTATGTTCAGATAGATGATAATGTTAGGGGGAAAATGCTCGTCTAAGGGAGAAAATAAGTCATTAAAAGTTTTTGCTGATTTTGATAGGCATACTTTTACATTTTTAATATATGTGAAAGCAAAAATAAAAATAAAAAAATATATATTAGGTATTTCGTCACTAATAAGCCTTAGCTTCTAAATACGAAAAAAAAATTTTTTTTACTACTGGCACTAAAAGTAACATTTTTTATACTAGTTACCTGCTTTTTAAATAAAATATTTCTCATGCAATGATGAAAACCTTTAACCAGTGAGAAAAGTACTTTTCTCTCTAATCAAAAAAGTAATTTGTTCTTAAATTTCTATATGAAATAGTGAAAATAGGCCTTTGATTCGCGACTTTAACATTATCTAGCAGCCTGTGACAGTTGGCGTCGCATAGCAACGATTAAACAAAAATGAATGTATCATGCATCGGCTAGCGCCATATTTATTGCAAACGTCAGTGTTATAAATGTTTTTTATCCGATACAGAGACTAAAATTTCTTAATTAGTTTTTTAAAATGAAAAACGTAAATAAGTTCATTATTTTAGTTACTAGTTTATTGTTGATTCATAAAAAAAGGTTAATTATTAATAAAAATGATTATATTATGATTGACTATATTATTAATACTTATATATTTTTTTGTTTCCCTATAAAAAAATGGTCGTAGAAAAAGTATAATGTGCACCATGTAAGAAAAGCACATTTGCCACTCGCTAATCGTGGGAAATGTTAAACTTTTCTCACTTTTTGCACAATAAATTCATTTCTTGATTTTGCACGAAAATATTTTAAATTTGTTTACATAGGCTAACAGCTTTAAAACTTACATGAAAATAATTTAATTTTTAACAATTTTTAATAAAAAAACATCAGTGACTTATTATTATGTGGAGTCCCAAATTTACAACTCTAATTTACTTTTGATTTGTAAAGAAAAGCTGTAGCCTAAAGATCTGTCTTTTTTCACAAAAATATTTGAGTAATGTCATACAGTGTCCGGTAAAATCTGTCACCTTATAGGGTGTTTTAAATAAAGCATTTTCAAAACTAAACAGTTTTATCTAGGTTGAAATGAGTTTTATTTGACAACAGCGGTGCAATTAAAAAAATGTAAAAGAATCAACATTATTCTATACAGGTAAAACTTTGCATATGTACTAAAAATTGTATAAAAAACGGTTTTAATACTTTTTTTTAATTCTTAGAAAACCCTTACTTTTGGATAGTGACTAACTTTCTGACATGACATGGCCTTTTGAGGTATTACCTTCAAAAAAATGGGAAATACTCACAATAAACGTTGTGGGTTTTGTAAGAGATCCAGCGAAACCATGGAATCTGGAAATAAATGAACTTAACAAGCTAAAGTCTTAAATATCTAAAAGAAGCATTTTTGATCCCCCGAAGATATAAAAAGACTTGCTCTCTCCAAAACATTTTTAACTTCACAAAAAGTTTGGGAATTGAGTAATGTATATACAAAAGATTTTTCTAGCTTAAAGTGGGAGTGGGGCTATGTTGAGCCAACAATTCAATAATATATAGTAAAAAGTAAATAAATATCTGTATGTCATATTTATTAAAATTATGTTTAATTTTTCAAAATTATTTGTTTTTTATAAAATTTCAAACCGAAGCCTAAGCTAATATATTTAAGAATTTTTAAAACTATTAAAACATTGAGTACTTACATTATTTAAAACTAAATTTAATTTTAATTTACTTGAAAATTTAAGGTTATATTTAAATAATAAAAAAAATAGTTCACTTTCTTTGAGATATTTTTATATATTATTTTTTTTTGATGAACCTGTTATTGTTTATTAAAATAAAATAGAATAGAATAGAAGAGAAAAGGATATCTACATTAAAGAAAGGCGTAACAGAGCCAAATTAATAAACAGTTGCAAATAGCAACCAAGAAAATTGTCTTACGGTGTTCTATAGCAAATCATTATAGAGTTAAAATTAAATTTCTTGCAGATTTTAGTTACCTACTTAATTTTCAACCCTTATTAAAAACCAATTTATATATAGAAGAAAATGGGTAAAAGAAAATCATTAGAGGAAATCCGCAATAATAAAAGCGTATGTACCTAAAACAAATTATTATCAGTTAAATAAAATTGTCTCATAATCTTTGAAGATTTGTAAAGAAAAAGTTACAAACTGGGTTTAGTTATTTAAAAAAACTTTAAATATTATTAAAAATGATAACAGCCATAAGTCAACCTTAGCAAAAAAAGTTAAATATTACTGTTTTAAAATAAAATGTTTAACAAAGTTTCGACACGGTTTACCTGTAGTTAGTAGGTAACACTTTTAAAATAAAGTGCAGAGTCCCACTTAGAGCGTTCTTTTTAGGACACCCTTTATATTGTACGTGAATTATTTTAATTAGTAACAAAATGCTTGACTCAATCATATTACGTATTTTGAACATACAAGATTTTTTTTTATTTTTTTAAATTTAACTTTTTATTAAAATTAGGGTGTTTAAAAAATTTCCAAAAGTGCAACATTTTTAATCCTTATTTTAATCTTATAGAAGACGTTTTTTTTTAAGCAAAAAAAGTTAGCTTAAGAAAATGTGCTTATTTTGCTCTTGGCATCCTATAGGTAAAAAAAAATATTATATGTTTGTATTTGTTAAAAAATTATTTTATTAATATGTTTCTAATTTTTATTACCAAAAATATTACTTTTGTAAAAATTTAAGGATTAAACCTAGACATAGGTACGGTTGGCATGTACTTGTTATTTAACAGAAAATATAAATCTACGCACTTTAAAATGCATTAAGTAATATTGTTAGAGCAAATTCATTACGTCTAAACCTAAAGCCCGTCGTATCATTCCCAGACACTCGCTAAAACACTAAATTGTCGACAAATTTTCTGAAATTACACATCCTTAATACAATACAGTATATTATTTTTTATGTTTAGTTATATTTAGAGAGTTTTATAATGTTTTTAACAAAATTGGAGAAAATCATAAGTTTATAAATACAGAAGGTATCCAAGAAGTTCGTGTTAAGTTTTATAATGTGTAGGTGGAATAAAAAACAGTGTAAGTTTATATAAATTTTCTTCCTATTGAATATCCTTGCTAAGTTTTAGAAGCATATAAAAAAGAAAATCAGATCCGGGGTCTTATTGCAATAAAAGGGAAGTTAAAAGATCTTTTTTTAGCCTAAAAAGTATACGTTTGTTAAATAAAGACTTCATACTACCTGTATTATCATGTGGCCAAATTAGTCATTATAAAAAAAAATGCATAACCTCAAATATTACTAACCTTTATTCGACATTTTTACGTTTTCATTTTTTCTAAAAATTTCGTGTTTTTTATATTTTGACTGAAACCCGTAAATAGGATAGTAGGTCACCAAAACATTAAAATGTAATGATTTTATGTGTTGGTACATATTTTAACGATATTATTAAGTAAAACTTAAAGTAATGATATATTTCTCGAATCTGTATTCTCCATACAATTGGAAAAACTTAAGTTTTAGACTTACTGTTTTAAACAATAAAGATTAAAAATTCATTTTAAAAAATATGTTGCAAAAAAGTTTTGGAACATCTGAAAAGTATCTAGACCATTTATAAGAATTACGAAAATTATTTTGTTACAGTTGGATCACTTGTAATGCAAACCAATGTGCAAAAGAGAAAGAAAAATAGCCAAATAATCTCTTTCGCTCCACGTACCTGATTGGTCGACAGAGAGGGATATATAGCCCGCTCTGCTGGCTAAATGGTGCAGTATCTTTTCTTTTCGTAATACTAAAAAATCGTTTGGGCTGGATGGCATACTAGCAACCATCTTAAAAAAATGTGCTCCCGAGCTTGCACCCATCCTAACTTGCCTCTTTCGAATCTCTTACGACACAAGTGTTTTTCCGAAGAGCTGGAAAACTGCAGGGTGCAACCTGTTCCCAAAAAAGGATGCAAAACTATCTCTTTAAACTAGAGACCTATTGGCAAGGTGCGAAGTATATGGTGGGGACAGCTGAATCGATTGCAGCGCTCGCTGTGGTCAAATTTTTCAAAAAATCATGCTCGATTCAAATGTAAACTATTAGATAAAAATAATAAAAATGGTGCATAAGAATTTTTGTGTGCGTAAATATCAGAATACTGGCAGAAATAGTTACTGCAAATTTTATACATTTCCAAGTGCTAGTTGAAAATTAGAAAAAAGGTCAAAATGGATAAATGCAGTTAAAAGAAAAAAGTAAGTAGCCGAATGACGTTCGGGTTTTGAGGTTAGGCAAACTTTCAAATTTGACGTAACAAGAAGAAAAACTTATCGTTTCTTGCTGTGTACCGTTTGTTCCTGCCTTTTCCTGAAGTTTTTTAATGATTTGCGAGTTTTAAAAAGAAAAGGTGATTTTTCATTATTGGACCAATTGCCGATTTTTGTCTAAGGTTAATAAAAAAAACTATTTATCAATTAAAAAAATATATTATTTTCAAAAACCTGTTTAATATGCTACATTTTTAAATATATTTTTAATTTTTTATACTGACATTTGTAATGTTATTTAACTGTCATTTGCATTGATTACACCGGATAACCTTATTTCCCAATAATAAGGTCCGAGTTCGATTCTACAAAACTCCAAGAACTTTTTTTATTACACTTTTTATACTTACTTGGAAAGAATTTCCATTACCTTCCAAATCTAAAAGTGTTTGGAAAAACACAAGAACTTACATGATAGACAGTATGGATTCCGTCACAAAAGATCCACAGCTGATCTTCTTTCCTTTGTCTCACACAACTGGAACAAGTCCCTTGAGTTTCTTGGTGAATCCCAGATCGTTGCTCTTGACATATCCAAAGCTTTTGATCAGGGCTGGCATGATGGGCTTCTTAACAAACTTCCTTCTTTCGGCCTTCCAACTAAGCTTTGTTCTTGGCTCTCCAGTTTTATTTCTGATCGACGTATATCAGTTATTGTAGATGGCCCTTTTTGCAGCTTCTACCAAATTAATACTGGGGTGCCCCAGAGCTCAGTACTGGCATCCACCCTGTTCCTGTCTGCCAATGCTCATCCGTTACATATGATCGGCCAAGTTCTGCAGAACAAAGAGTCATTTAATTTGGTCGGCGTTACTTTTGAGAATCACGTAAACTGGCAGAAACACATTATATTCATAGCGACAGCAGCTTCAAAAAAGCTTGGATTATTCATTTGAGCCAGAAAGTATTTCTTTCTTCCAATCTGTATATTCTGTATGTGTCCCAGTCCCTCTTTAGAATATTGTTTTTATATTTGGGGAATGGCGTCTCCTACAACTCTTAGCAACTCCCTCTTACCACACTGAAGACACCCACGGTACATTAGTACTTAGGCATTAGCCTTCGTGAACTGTCTAAAGATAAAAAACCTAAAAGTATTGTTAAAAAATAAGTTCGATGTGTACCAAAAAAAAAAAACATTGGCCACGAATTTACCTATTTTTTTGCAAAGCCCTTATTTACATACAAAAATATTGATATTTCTGGGGTCTAAACATTTTTTATAACACCAGTAGTATGGCGTTATGAAAAAAATTTTTATATGAACATTATTTTTGTTTTTGAAAATCATACGCTTGCTAACACAATTATTGCACTTGAGATATTTTGCAATGAATACTTTTGAGATAATTATTGATGACTTTGTATGTAAATAAACTGGAATATGTCAAACAGTAAAAAAGTTGCATGTAATAGCCAATTTAGTTTCTTCGTAATTAAATCAACAGATTCTTAGTTAAAATTAGCTAAAAATAAAAACTCTAAAATCACTAATTTGAGAAAGAAATTGGTTAATAAGCCCCTGTATAGTATATGAGATAATAAACTTGTGATTTATTTTAAAATTCGACATCGTGTATCAAATGGGGTTTGCTTGTTCACCATATTTGTCAGTCATGCTCACTGATCGGATCACCCTAATGTCAATGTCGTACTATCAAAGATTTGCTTGACGATAAAAGGCTTAATGGCCGGAAATTTTGTGCTCATCCTTTAGGGGGATGACTATAGCAAATTTTATTGTGTTTATTTATGGTGAGATTGGGGGGAGATTTTATAAAGTGCACTGCGATTTTTACAAGGGAAACATATAATAAATTATAATTAAAATTGAGCCTAAAATAAAATGTACAATTATAACAAGCCTGAAATAAAATGTACAAATATAACACGTACAATTTCTATAAACTGTTTATGTAGTTTACGGTTCTATTGTTTATTGCCAGAAAATAATAAAATGGAAACTATCCTAAACAAAATCTAATTTTACTTGCCTATTAACTTTAACAAGCCCTTCCTTTTGTTTGTTATTGGCCTATATTAAATACAATAATACAAATGCCAAAGAAGGAAAAAGCATAGTATACCTCTTTGAATGGTATTAACCATTCTTTTAAAGTAAATGCGGAATTCTTATACATAGCGAAATTGTATAATTTTTGCACACAAACATATATCGAGTGTATCAGCTAGCAGTGGTTTCTTTAATTTACATTTTACCAAATTATAATTACAACATATATACCTACAAGTATATTCAGTAATGTATTTATACATCTTTATTCTTAACACTCCGCGAATACTAAAAATACAGGGTCAAGTTAGAATCGTTTATTTATGACTAATGTTAACGTATATAAAATCATTCATTAATAGCTCTCATTATTGCATGATTTTCTATTATTAACGATTATAGTATAGGCAACTAAATATACACGAAACAATACCTAAAACTATTTTCAGTAAAAACAACATTGCTTTAAAAATAAAAGCATGACATGTGCTGATTATTTATGAATTTCTATTATCAAAGTGCTGGACAAATAAGCTTAATAATATTGTAAAGATTCTAAATTATTTAAGTATTTGCGGAAACTATTGGTAAAACTAGTACGCATTGAATGTACTTCTTTCCTTTATTATCTTTATAAGTTAAAAAATAACACCGATACACTCAGTGCGCACTTGGTTTACTAAGGGTTTTCACTATTTCGTCCAATTGAATGTCAAGTGGTGGAAAATGTCAGAACACAACTCTATCATTTTTATCGTAGTTTTAATATGAGTAAATAAAGTTAGTTATTTAAAAATAAATATTTAAGAAATATTCAAAGATGGATACGAAATGATATTAAAAAAATATTCGAAAATCAATATATTTTTATTATTACTATGCCTGTAGTACAAGTAGTAACAAACAACTACCTATATGTAAATATTGACCGAAAATTAAATCAATTCGGACCATTTTAACTTAACCCTAGAACGCCAACTTACGTAAAATTTACGTATGACTTTTTAATTCTGAACGAATACACCGTAAATAAATACTTCCGCGGAGCGAGCGCCCGGCAGTGCTTCCCCTACTCCATAAGTACCAAACATCCATCAATTTCGGGATCGCGTCAGACAGTGTTAGGGTTGGACAGTAGTAGGAGTGAAAATCTACACGTAAATTTTATGTATTGTTGGCGTTTAATGATAATTAATCCACGTAATTTTTACGTATAGTTGGCGAAAACGTGAGTATAATTTTGGAGGTCATATTTTAATTTGCCTATAAATGTACTTTTTTTTTAGCCAGAATGAGTGCGAAAGATATTTTAAGGTCCAAAAAGATATTGAGTGATAAGGACTTAGAGGATATACTTGCAGCAAGCGATTTTAGTGATATAAGCGACATTGAAGACAAGGATCCAGAAGAAATAGATGTTGACTATGACAGCGATGATAGCGTTGATGACAAAAATTATGTTCCAGATCCATTAGATGAGGATTTATACGCTGAGGAACTAGAGGCAATATGGAGTAGTGGGCAGAAAAGAAAACAAGATACCCCTTCCCGCAAATTGCAGCGAAAAAAGGTAATGCTATTCCATCCAATTCAAAATCAGTTTGCACAGGCGATACAGTAAGTACCCAGATGTATCAGGAAAACACTTCTCCTGTTAATTTATTTGGGAAAGATGGGTATGAGTGGAGTGGTATCTCGCTAACATCCGAAAAGGGGAAAACTTCAGCAAGGAATGTCGTATATATTAGACCTGGTCCAGTTGGCACAGCTAAAGATCTTATTGAGCCTCATGACACGTTTTCTTTATTTTTTAACGATGACATACTTTCGGACGTACTGATATATACAAATCAAAGAATACTTGTTTTACAAGAAAAATATAAAACACAAAATTCATCCACTTCTGTAACGTCAATAAGTGAACTGAAGGCTTTATTCGGACTTTTAATCTTAACTGCCGTCTTGAAAGATAACCACCTGTCAGCTGAACTCCTATTCAATGATTCATACTCAGGCTCCAGATATAGAGCTACAATGAGTAGAACAAGGTTCCTCTTCTTACAGTATGCTCTGAGGTTTGATGACCAACAGACAAGAAATGAAAGAAAAGAAGTAACTAAATTCGCCCCTATAGCGGATTTATGGAATAAATTCATAAAAAATTGCACAACAAACTACAAATCTAGTGCATATTTGTGCATTGATGAGCAGCTAGTGGGTTTTCGTGGAAGGTGCCCATTTAGAATCTACATACCAAGTAAACCCAATAAATATGGTATAAAGATCGTTATGCTCTGTGACGTTGCAACCAAATATGTTGTCAACGCGAGCCCCTATCTTGGAAAATCGACTAACACTAAAGGAGCTCCTTTGGCCAATTATTTTGTGGAGTTATTGACTGAACCACTTTGGGGAACTAATCGAAACATCACGATGGACAATTGGTTCACAAGTATCCCTCTGGGAAATAAATTAATTGAAACTCCTTTTAAATTGACTATCGTTGGCACGCTAAAAAAGAACAAACCACAGATACCTCCACAACTACTAGATATAAAATCTAGACCGTGTAAAACTTCTATGGCTGCCTTTACTAAAGATTCTACTTTAATTTCCTACAAGCCAAAAGAAAATAAAAACGTCCTGTTGTTATCTACGATGCACACCTCAAACGCCCTAAATCCCCAAACTTCTAAGCCAGAAATAGTACATGTTTATAACTCCACGAAAGGAGCGGTAGACGCATTTGATCAAATGGCCCAGAACATGAGTTGTAACAGAAAGACAGGACGCTGGCCTCTTTGTTTCACAATATGCTGAATATTGCCGCAATCAATTCTACGTCATTTATAATCACAATATGACAACTAATAACAAAAGCCTGTATCTAGGCTCAATATATCCCTGTCACTTCATGAACAGCTAACCATGCCTTGGCAAGAAATAAGGCGCAGTATTCCTACATTGCCCAGAAATTTGAAGCAATGTATATCTAATGTGATTGGAGAGAAACCTTTAGTGACCCCCAAAGTAGAACAAAAGGGAAAACGTTCCTACTGCAGCATCTGCCCGTCTGCTAAAAAAAGGATGACGACAACTTACTGCCACAAATGTCCACGAGCACTCTGTGGAGAACATCAAATTAAAATATGCAACGAATGTGTCCAAAATGTCAATAAATAATGTAACTCTATGCCATATATTATTTTTATACCATGTTAAGCCTTGTTTTGCCTTGTGCAGTTATATTTTTCATTTGTTGTATTTTTATCATACTTAAAAATATTTTAGAACCAAAATTTGTTTCACTCTCTACCACCTTTTTAGAAAAATAAACGCTGTAATTTCTATTTGCGTAACAATCTGTTTTATACACGTAAAATTTACGTATGGTTGGCATTACCGTAGGTTTTTAGAACGTTGGCGTTCTAGGGTTAATAAATATGAATCAAGAAAGAACACACACGGAAAATCGAACAGACATAATCAGTTGTAATATTTTTCAAATAAATCGTTATGATTGCAGTGAGGTAGACAAAAATAATTACAATTTAGAAGTTTATTTACCAAAAATATTATAGTTAAGTACCTGAGTAATTATATTTTTTAAATTCTTAATTATTTTTTTTATTTACTGGTGCTTTATTGCATAACCTTGTCATTTAAATATAAAGATCATAATATTTGTAAGGTTGGTTGCTTAACACCGAAATATGTTTGAAAAAAAAATAATCAAAAATTATGATTTTGACATTTAATAACGAATCGATGGCCGAACAAATATTGTAACTAACTCGGGCATTAATTGGCATTTAATGATCTCAACTTTTGATTCCTATTCATCTTTATTAACACCCTTGTTTGGTAAACAAAGTAAAAACTGGGTCTTAATAAGCGATTAATGATCGGTTCCATAGTTAGGTTCAGAGCATTAATCGTCAATTAATGCCCAATATTTTTTCAGCTATCGATTTGTTTTGAAATTGTTAAAATCATAATTTTCTTCGTTTTTTTTTTTCGAAACGTTTTACGATTTAGGACAACTAATTTGGCAGGTATTTTAAAGGTTGTTATTCATGGTTTTAAACTTTATGTTTGCTTTGTGTATTTTTAGTTGCTTTTATTATAATCGTTAATTAATAGAAAATCATGCATTAATGATGATAAAAACTAAATAATTCTATTTAGGTTAATAAAACCTATAAACAAACGATCGCTGAAAATAATAATTTATGTTTTAAATCCGTTAGGCACTTTACTATCGGACGTGTATCATAATGTATTGTATATACTGTAAGTCCGTTCTGTATCATTATTTGATATCAAAAATCAAAAAATCACATTATATTCTGTAAATTGCATCACCTTTTTCCCTGTGGCAACAGTCAACAAGTGGAAGAAAATGTCATGTTGGCATATTTTTAAATGTCTAATTTGATTTATAAAAATTAAACATAAGTGTTGACTCAAATTGATAATGTAATCGAAGGTCTACCAGACAGTATGAAATAAATAATACTTATGATGGTGACGGATTTATTTAAAAAACAGGAGTATACGAACTAAAATTTTAAATAAATAAGGTGTATGTATAAATTAATTAAAAGTGTTAACATAACTTTTATTGGGTAAAATACTAATATTTCTAATTTTCTGGTAGATATTAAAAGGATTTAAATTGTATTATTAAAAAGCAGGAAACAATTTTATTTTCAAAGAATTTTAACATTTAATAGTCACGTACCGGCAAAAGATCCTTTGACATTGTCACGTAGAGACTCATGTCTATGCAAAAAATGTAAGCTCTTTTGTAAATAAAAGTAAAAAAAAATATGTATTATAATAAAACTTCGTAAGTTGTATCGAGACAAAAATATTTTTACATAAAATATTTTTATTATTTATTAATTGTAATTTAATCGCAATACTGTCAATGGGACGATAAAGAATAAAAAAAATGTTTTTTATATAACTTCATCGGTGCATTTTTTGCAGCACTGGTCGAAAAAATCTCTAAAATTGCCCATTTCTTAAAAAACTTGGACCCTATTAGGGTTAAAAAGCTGATCTTCTGGCAAATAATTCTTTATAATATGTTGTTTAAGCAGGGTAAAAATGGATACGTTTCGACAAGCAGTTTTTTAAATCGCAGTTTATTTATTTTACACTCATACAGTGTGTCCCAAATTTGTGGGGAATGTATGGGGATCTTGGAAACCACGATAGATAGAAAATCGGTTAAATGGGGAAAGTTTTGGACAATTATGTTAGTAAGCTAATCCCGTTTACTACATGGTTTTATCTATTCAGGTTTTTGAGAAATTTTAAAAAAACCTGAAACATGCATTTTCGAAAATCGGCCATATTTTTGTTATAAGTGAAAATTTTTCAAATCGGTAAAAACTTCTTCAAAGCAACTTTTTTTGTAAAATATGACCAAGTAGTCAATTTTTATTTTCTACGTTTCGGGTTTTTAGAATCATCATCAACTTTACTTTTTCATATGGGCGCCATATTGGATTTTTTCGTAGCCAAATAGTGCTTTTTATTCTGATTTTAACAATGTATAACATGTTATAGTTTAGGAGTTTATTACCTCATCTACTTAAAAAAACAAATATTTTCTCAGTTGGCCTTGATTCCGGCGAATGGCATCTAGCGTCATTGGCAGCAGAAGAAATGTTAATATAGCTGCGCAAACGTATTTCGACAATTTTTCTGAAAGGCAGCATCCTAAACTAACATACTTTCGAAAACTGGTTACAAATTTGCTTGAATTCGGAAGTTTTAAAAAACCACGTCCTAAGAAGTACGTTGAAGAAAATCGACAACGAGATGTTGCAGTTAACCAACAATTTAAAGAAAATCCAACAACCAGGAATGTTGATAGAGAATACCACATACCAAAGTCAACCATTCGTAGGGAAGTTAGGACTATTTAAAAAATATATCGTTAATATGTTAAGAGAAATGGACAACATTTTGAATTTTAAGTCGTTATTTTACATCTTCATTTTAGTAGGAATCTTAGTTTAGCCACTTTTCATTGTTTTTGTTTCCACTTGTTTCAATTAACTTGTTACGTGTAGTTTTGTTGTAACACGGTATTAACGTTATAGCTAAGTTCGCGAACCCATTTCTGTAAAATGTCTGTTCAGCTTATCAATTTTGCCAAGTTCTAATATTTTATTGTTTACAAAAAATGAGAAATGTAGAAAATCAAAATTGACTACTTGGTCATATTCTACAAAAAAAGTTGCTTTGAAGAAGTTTTTACAGATTTGAAAAATTTTCACTTATAAAAAAAATATGGCCGATTTTCGAAAATGCATGTTTCAGGTTTTTTAAAAATTTTTCAAAAACCTGAATAGATAAAACCATGTAGGAAACGGGATTAGCTTACTTACATAATTGTCCAAAACTTTCCCTATTTAACCGAATTTCTATATATCGTGGTTTCCAAGATCCCCATACATTCCCACCAATTTGGGACACACTGATATGGAACGATTTCGTGTATTTAGGGTAATTGTCCGATTTTAATTTAGTAAACGAATTATTAAACTTCAAATCTTATTCTACAGCTTGCATATTCTCGATTTTTATATAAATTTGGAAAAAAGTGAAAAAAGCGACTCTAAGCACTGCACTTAATGCGCAAACTCGCTCTTAGAGAAAAGCCGTAGTCGTAGCTACGGCTTTTTTCGCCGTTTTTTTTTTGGGCTGTTTTGAGATCTGTTTAATTTAAGTTTTATATATTAATTTTTCTAATTTATTTTAACATACTTCAAGGGCGAAGTCTTGGTCATATTCATTAGCTTAATAACTTTAAAAGGGGGCGAATTTTGGCTTATTAAAGGCATATTAATTAGAAAAGTTGGAAAATGAAAAACCTGATTTTTACATATCGTTTTGAGATGATATTAGGTATTGATCCAAGAAGACCAAGGACATAGAGCTACGGGCACTGAAAGTTGCAGGGGAAATAACAGAGCGTCAAGTTCTTCGACTTAGAGTTTTGTTCTTAGAGATAGGTTGTTATAATCGGGCGATTCTACCAGTGATCAGTAATTTTAATAACACGAATAGGTAGTCGGGATGCGTACAATAAATTACCAAATAAGAAGTTTTGGGCATTTTCCTACCAAGCCTCTTTGGGTAATTCTATTGACTTTCGAGCATTTACGAAATAGGTCCTTTTCTTGTCACTTAGTATATGAAAAATATTTTTATATAATTTTATTCTGCCTTGATAATTTCACATTTTATTAGCCTAATTAAGAAAAAAGTCCTTTAAATCAAAAAAAAAAAAATACTTACTTACGCTATTTTGTTTCCAATCAGCTCTCACTACATGAAATTAATACGAAACTACGGAAGCGCAGGGAAATCTGATAATTGCTGGAAATGATACAAATGCAGGAAGATGTACATTGCAATAAATTTGTCATATTAACGGTACAGTAACATTTAATTATTACGTATTTATTACAAAATAAATAATAACTATAAACGCCCTCACACGATCAGTATAACTGACAGTATTTCGAAATAATGACAATATTACTGACCGTGTGAGGGCAAATACTGATTAACTTTCAGATACTGATAATACTTTTGAGATCCTGAAAGTATTTGGGTGGAGCTAAAATACTGATGAAAATACTGATCGTCTGAGTGCAAGAGCACCAGTAATTTACCAGTATTTCAAGCGCAGCTATGGATGTAACGTCGCCCGTGGCATCGTCCATGGGCTCACCCGGCCTGATGGCGAGTCCGAACAAAAAGAAACCAAAAGATTCGTATTAAAAAAGTATACGTGGTATATAGGTCAATTCCCGCGCTGTGGAACACTAAAATTAAAAATTTTTTGGGTCCGTAACCTTAATGTAATGTAACAAATTTAAATGGGTAAAATTTGTTACGTTTAGCTATCCATTTTATGACCCAGCGTCTTTACTTCTTTATTATTTGCACAACTTGCACTTGCACAATATAATATTAATGCAGTATAAGCTTTTTCTTATTTATCCATTCTTTTAAACAGTGGCGGCTCGTGGTTAATCTTTAAGGGAGGTCATTAGTTAAAATTTCAAATGCATATGGCTTAACTGATTTTTAGTTAAAAAAATGACCGAAGGATTCAATTTTAGGCATTTTATTTCACACAGACGTTTACATCTAAAGAAAAACAAGAATGAAAATTCAAAAATAAATGAATAACAACAAACACCTCGAAAAATGCGTAATTTTCCTCGTCGCGGCTGCTGACTCCAGACCATGCGATTACACTGTTTTGGAAAGCAGCCGAAATCGCCCAATCGTAAATTAGATCGGGAATACTCGACTCGGCTCCGTTAACACAATACGGCCAATGCAAGCTGACAGCCCGGCTTTTTGCCAACGAACGAAACCACCGATCTGGAGACGCTGCGCGAAGCTTGTGGAATCCAGTAATCGGTCAACGAGTATTATGTTTTTGTTTGGAAATATTAGTCGAAAATATTGGGAGGTCATACCAAATGACCATCGAAGGTGTCGCCACTGCTTTTAAAATAAAAAATGGCGTTTTAGAAGCAATAAATCTATAAATACTGACATGAATATTGATTGTGTGAGGTGAATTTCAAATACTGATGAAATACTGTCAATAATGAATACTGTCAGTAATATTAATCGTGTGAGGGCCGCTTAAGAAATATCATATATAAACATTAGGGTAACTTCAAAAAGGATATCCAACTACACAGAGTAATTTAAATTCGACCCTACCATTAGATCTCGAAAACTATAGGAGATACGAAGATTTTTAAATTGGGGCAAAGTTGCGCATTTATATGACTAACAATATGCCTTTAGAAACTTTTAAAATTTCAAGTATTTCCGGAGATATCCGAGAAAAGTCGAATTGTGGAAATTTGTTTTTATTATTTCCTGCACATTTATATTGCCACTTTTAATTTTTCTAATGAAGTATTTGTCGCCTTCCCAACTTTAAGTAGTCAATATATGTATATACGCCACTGCATCTACTCATAAAACTTCATTATTTTAAATTAGTTTTATTTCTGTGAATTTGTAGTTTTAATAATTGAAAAACCTTTAAAAACCACAAAAATTTGGGAAAAAAAGGGGGTTAAGTATCATAAACTGGGCTCCCATGGTACCTGCAACTGTGGCTTCATTAAGACTGTCTGAAATTTCGAAACCAATACTATTCTAAAAAAGGGTTTTTTTGGACGAATAATGTACAATATTTTATTTCATACTGTACTGTCAAAATGTATGTTTTAAAATAATCACCTTTTTTACACCTGCTTCTTATGTCTACAAAATAATTAATTGTTGGCTTTGGAAACGGATATAAGGTTTTTTGTTTATTGGTGAAAATATTGTCAGTACTAAATAAAATTTAAATTGAATTTAAAATCCCTAGTATTAAAAACTTGTCAAGGTATAATGTAAGATTTAAAATCTCTTAAGACATTGACATTGACAAGACATAAATTAATTGGCAGGCTCGGCTGGAATTAGGCTGGAACAAAGAGGTAAAAATGTTACCTCTCTAGAGAGGTAAAGTGCTGTTTTCTACCCACATTTAGGAGTTAAAAATGATATTTTTCAAGAAGGTATTAAAATTGGTTTTAAGTAAAACTATATGCTATAAAGTGTACGGTTTGCAATGTATAATTTAAACTTTCTATTTTAAAAGTACAATGCACAAGACCAACACAAACATTAGAGAACAGTATGTTATTTCAGACCATTTGTACAATTTAGAGACGAAAACCACGGCGGAGAACGGCAAATTGCTGGAAATGATACTAAGGGCGGAAGATTGGCTTGCACTGAATTTTCTCAAATAACGTTTAAATATGTTATAGTTCAGAATGGGCGGTATAATTTGAAGACAGTTACAAAGTAAATTAAGCCATAATTTAAAATTTAATAAAATGTTTTGAATAATGTTTTTTATTGGTACTCTATTTTGCCTAATTAAAGTACGCCTGAGTGTGATTAAATCCAACTTTCAAATACGTGCGTGTTTTTAAGGTTACCATGGTACATCAATCAACAACACAAGAAATGTAAAGTCTAAAATAACATATCAACCCTTAACCTCGACTTTGGCGCATGTCAGGCATTTTAAAGGAAAAAATATTGATCTGACAAGTACTATATAACGACAAATAAAATATTACTATAACAAATTTTTCAAAAGAAACAAAAAATAGCGTAAAGTATTCGTGAGTAACTGGTTTTAAAACACTTGCTCTAAATCGTGCGTGTTTTAAAGACCTTAATGTCCGACTGGTATATTATTCGACAAATATTATGTCAAAGTCAGTTAAATACGAAATATTACCATAGGGCGTTATTAAAAAAAACGCAGTGGGCCTACAAATTTACCAATAAATAAACAATAAATTATCTTCATTTAGCATTTATTATGAAAATACAAACATACTTACACAATATACTTATCATAATAAAAATTATTTTTTAAAGTAAAACGTACAATTTTCAAACTGACCGGAAAATTCCACATTTCCATACCCCACCGCAGTTGCTGTGTTACTTGAAGTAATACTTTTCCCAACTACAAGGGAAGCATTAGCCAATTTGGAGCTTTCACTGTCATCCGCGTACTCTCGTGCTACCTAAGAACTCTTCCAGCCTCCTAACCTCATTAAGCTCTCGGAACTACCTCCCGCATCAGAATGAATTGTTGCCGCTGTACGTCTTAAACAATGACCTGTGTACGACTTAGCATCAGGTAAATCCAAATATGTAGCAATCTTAAAGGGTATATTTCCAAATATATTTTTACCTATAGGCTGCACAGTACATCGTTCATCACGATAGCACAAAAAAAAAAACCTATCAATAAGTGCACTTTTAGGTCGCAGGGACACATAGTCCCGAATTAACTTTGTTGCGCACATTTCACTGTCATCAATAACCAAAAAGCTTCTTGCTTGCCCATTTTGACTTTGTGGAATGTCAATAAATATATGCTGACCCATATCACGCACATCGGAAAACATCATTTTCACAAGCTCGTCTCTTCTACAAGCTCCGAATACACCTATCACTAATGCAACTTTATCTGCCAAATATTGTTCAGTCGGTGCTTCTTTCAAAAAGTTATAACTTGTTCGCAAGTCAGAACCTTCGACTTTTTAGGTTGATAATTTCTCCCAAGTTGCTTTAGGAACTGTTGCAGAGAAATCAACTTTTTATTACATCTTATCTTCTTATGAACTATTAATTTTTACGTAATATCGAAAACTTTGTCCAAAGGGATTTTGTAGAATATGACTCTGACAAATCTTGAAAATAAGCCATCAAAACGGTTTCGTCCACACGGTCCACGCAGTATTCCGTCAGCCAGGCCTCAAAATGGAAATATTCTTTCTCGTAAATCCGCCTAGTTTTTTATGGCACAAGCGCATTCTCAGCTTTAGCACCTTTCACTAAAATATCTTGGGGAGATGGGTATTTTCCACTATCCCGGGACATTTTTATGCCTCAATCGCAAAATAATTTTTTATGTGCTGTCTTATTGACAAATAACTTACAACCATGGTTACCACAATTACGTTTCGACAATTTTTTCAGGTAAATGCTAGTACTTGATTTGGTTTAAACTAATACATTCAAAATTAATTCAAATTTTTCTCATATAAAGAATATTTAGTCGGACATTAAACGTTGAAGGCACCACGGGTATTAAGGATAATAACGCTTTCGGTCAACGTATAAACACACCATAGACCTCAAGCGTTATTATCCTTATAATACCCTTGATACCTTAATAACTATAATATCCATTTATACTTTAATATACTATTTATATCTAAAGATCCCTAAGAAATAAATAATATAATATAAAATAATATTTTTTTTAGCTTTGGCAACACTGAGTATTGTCATGTGCCATCACAGATGTAAAAAAAACTAGAATATTTACTAGAAGCTTGCAACGCAATTTCATGCAAAACCTTCTGGGAAGTGTCCAGGAATCTGAAACAAAAAATCGTACTCATGCGATGCTACAAAGGCATTTTTACTTAAGGGCTAAGTGCTTATCTAAAAATCTAGGCATCTTAAGACTTTAACTGTCAGGTCAACTTAGAGAAAAATTATACTAAGTCATGTGGGCCAAGACATTCCTTTTTTAATTACTCGATTTTTGGTTATTTTATGTAAAATTTATCAAACAAAAATAATGTTTTTTTGTTTAAAATAGTTTCACGCCAGACCCAACAGACGTGAGTAAGCAAGGTGCACATGGCCTTAGATCTATATGCTTATAAACCTGTGTCTATTATGTGTGCACATGGCTGAAAATTAAAATTGCTTGTGGCTATATATGGTATGTACCATTACGTAAAAAAAGGTAATTGTTTCATATCACAGTTTCAGCTATTTTAAGAGATTTTTAAAAAATCTTTTACAGGATAATCCGCTTGGGGGAGCTTAAAAATATGTTTTAATAATTTTTATTAACAAATATATACTAATACATACTTACAAGATGGAGGAGAGAACAGGGATGCTGGGCGGTTAAAACAGCAATAATCCAACAGGAGATAAAAAGTATTTTACGTCACCCACGGAACTTTTTCTTTATGAAAATATTACAAAAAATGCTGGGACTCAGCGTAATTTGAAAAGTAGGCTTTTTCCAAATAATACATTTAATGTAAAAAAGCAAATCATGGGTCTTTTCTAAAACATCTCCGCATTTTTTCGTCTGAAATATAATTGGGGAAAATAAAAGCCGCTTGCTAACCAGAACTAACCATGACCAATTAGAACTTGGGGCTTTGAAATTGTCTAAATTATTTGTAGAAGTTATAAACAAAATTTTAACAACGTATGAGAAAAAACCCGGGGAATATATAATTACCCTTTTAAAAAAATTTATAACTACCATATCAAAAATTATAAAAAAATTGTTAATGACTTCTATGTAGGAATAATTTAAACAAATTCAAAGGCCCTAAGTCGGTCATGGTTAGTTCTGGTTAGCAAAGCCGCTTTTTATTTTTCCCATTTATATTTATATATTTGTTAATAAACAAATATTAAAACATGTTTTTGAAGTTCCCCACCGGATTATTATTATATTATACCCATATAAGGAGCCCGTAAAAGAAGTTTTCAAAAATCTTTTAAAATAGCCGAAACAGCTATATAAAACAATTACCAAAAAAAAAGCTTAGACCAGCTATTTTACTTCGATCGAAATTTTGATCAATTTTGACAACGTGTTAATACCTCGTCTAAATTCTCAACAAAAAGTAATTTCGTATACAAGAACAATTAAATAAACAGCAGTTAGAAACATAGTCAATAAAAGTGGCATTGACAAAAGTATCGTTTTACTGTCAAAGAAACAATAAATGACTATGGTGATAAAGTAAGAAATTCGGGCTCAGGTTGGAATAAAATGTCAAGCGAAGAACAAGATAACGAAATAATAACTTATTTACAGGCTCATCCATTCCACACGACTCTCAGTGCAAAAGAGGTGATCTATTTTAAGGCAACAGTTGACATCGCTAGAAGAATTTTTAAAAAATAACCGAAGAAAATAAACGAAGACGAATAGAACTTGCCAGGCAGTTTTTAAGTCAAAACAATTTATAGCAAAATAGTATTTTTCAGATGAAAAAAACATTTTAACCTTGTAGTAATGGAAGGCTCGTGTATATAGACCGAAAGGAGTAAGGTATGATAATCAAGACACTCATGAAGTTAATAAAAGCGGCGCTCTTTCTGAATGCTTGGACCCGTATTAGTGCCAGGAGCCTAGGGGTTTATCCAATTATTCAAAATTGTTTTACTGGACCTTTTTATCCCGATATTTTAAATCAAACCATGCCACAATTGCTCAGAGCAGTATTTGGAGGAAATTTTACGTTTCAGCATGACAACTTATCAGTTCATAAAGCGAGAATAGTAAATGAAAACATCAAAGAACAAAATACCAATGTGTTACCTTTTCCTTCTAGGAATCCCGACCTCAATCCCATTGAGAATATCTGGGAAGAAATGCTAAAAACAATTTATTAACATGATATCGGCCAAGAAATCAAAAAGAGTTGGAGCAAAAAATTGTGAAGGCATGGGATCAGATTACTATTGAATACACTCAAAATTTTCAGCATGCCTGGTCGACTGCAGAGTGTTTTGGGCAATAAAGGCTCTATAACTTATTATTAATATAGCTTTTATTAATTAAATGTAAATATTTAAATTTTGCTTAAATAAAATGGGCTCTTCTTAGTTTTGTGTAACAGGGACCTATTATTATTTTAAGTTATAATAGATCCACGAATAGGCCGTACGTACGTTTTGGGTTTTTCCTTTCTTTTAAACAATATCTTGTTTTGTATTATATGTATATATAATTTTATATATATATATATATATATATATATATATATATATATATATATATATATATATAAATATATATAATATATATATATATATATATAAATATATATATATATATATATATATATATATATATATATATATATATATATATATATATACATATAAATACAGCGTGTCTGCTTAATTTTGCACCATATGGAAAACTTTTTTATTATTAATTTTACAAAAAAAAGTTATTTTTATAAAAAGTTCTGCATGGTCTTTAACCTAAAATGCATCCATTAGATATCAAATTTTTCTAGTCGTATACGAGGGTTTTCAAACAATATGAATTTGGCTCAAGAGTAAATTGCGTTTATTTTTGTCAACATCAAAAATTGTTATAAAGAAAAGTTGATCAGAACTAAAAACTACCTTTACATATGCAATTACATCCAATAACATGGAAAAAGTATTTTCTTCTTTTTTTATTTACAATAACAATGCAAAAAATGTAACTGTAGTTACATACAACATCAAAAATTTTTAAAGAGAACAAGTTTCATTCACGTAAACCACAATATATCCATACTTTAAAACCTGGAGACTACGACAGACGACTAGAATGTTGTTTTCTTATCCAAGGCAAGCTAGAAGGCGATCCTTTTTTGGCTAAGAAAATTATCTTTTCCGAGGAAGCTACATTTACGTCTAATGGAACAGTATCTTCGCAAAATTGTCACTTAAAACTCGCGAATAATATTATTTTTAAACTAACGTTTGGTGCGGCATTTAAAAGGTTAAAAAATAGCCTTTTCTTTCCACAATCTATAACTTCTCAACGATATGTAAATTTTTACAAAATCAGTTGCATGATTTTCTTCGTGATCTTCCAAGATACGAACGGCAACAGGTATGGTATCAGCAGGACGGCACAACATGTTATAGTACGATGGAAGTAAGGCAATACCTTGAAAATATCTTTAATGAAAGCTTAATTTATAGATATTCTGATACTTTTTGGTCAGCTAGGTCGCCAGATTTAATCCTATTACATTTTTTTTTTGGAGAGGTACTTAAAAGAAGAGGTATATCAACACAGGCCATTCACAAACGTAGAACATTTGAGAGAATTATTACGGAAACAATTTGGGGTATAACTCAGAATATAATTAGAAATGTATTGAGGGAATTTTCTTCCAGAAGAGAAATCTGTATTGTAAGAAAAAGGCAGATAAGTTGAAGCAATAGTGAATAAGTAAAAAACTTGCTAAGTCAAAAAAGAGTGAAACAAAATTGTAGACAAAACTTGGTCTAATTTTTTGGCCTTTTTTACATAAGTGTTTTGATGAAATTAAAGTATACTACGTCTACCCCTTTACCATTAAATAAATCTCGTTACAAAATAGTTATTTATAGGGTAATTTTCTTGTCAGAGCCATCGGCTTTGTTATTCTTTGAAAAGTTTGTTCTTGATATACGTTTAGCAAAAACCGTAATTTTTAGTTCACTAAAGAACTAATTAATTTTCCAGCGTACAGAGACTTTATTTTGCTTCTCTTGCCATCGGACTGAAAATATAAGGTAAGATTTAATTTAAAATACGGGTACCGCTTTATTAAGTATTATAGGGCTTGCCACACCAGTTTGTTTACATAGGAAATTAAATTTCATTGACAAATTAAGTGGAGAATTCTGAAAACTGTTAAAGTAATTATGGGCTAAATATGTGGGTTTAATCTAGTTTATATTAAAATATAAATACGTCAGTACAAAGAAGTAGTAACTGTTTCTAAAGTTTTGACCAATTTTGGTATACAGGGACTTTTGGGCGCTGTATCACGACTCTGAATTTTTTTTTTTGGTATAGGTCGTCTGTCATAAATTCTTCTCGAGTGTTTGTAACTCAGAAAAAAGCAGTCAGGACCATGTTAAGAATGGGTTATAACGAATCCTGTCGGTGTAGATTTAGAGAAATGAACATACTCACGGTTCCGTCACTGTTTATTTTTAATTGTGCCTTGTTCGCCAAAAATAATCCTCAGTATTTTAAGTCAAATTCTGATTTAAATAATCACATGCGAACGAGAGCTGGTGATGACCTTTACAGTCCGTCACATAGTACGGCTTTGTTTGGTAAGGGTGCGATGATGAGCTTCATTAAGATCTTTAATGCCCTTCCAGCGGATATCAGAGGGATTAGAAGCATTACTACTTTTAAAATGCGTCTTAAAAATTATTTAATTAAAAAAGAATATTACTCGGTAGACGAATATTTATGATATTCTTTCCTGCCCGGTGGTTCTTTTCCTTCTGGTATGGCTTCTTAAATTTATAATTATTATACTATTATTAATTATTGTTTTTTTAACTATATGGACTTGTTTGTCGCCCGGTTTTGTTTATCAATTAAAGATTGGTATTCCTGTGAACATGTTTATATTTTTGTTTGTTGTGAAATTATTTTTGTTTTATGTTTTGTATCTAGGATTAAGTTTTTTTAATTTTAATTAAGGATTTTATTTTAATATTTTTTAATCTGTATACTATGTACAACGACGGTGTTTATGTCCATTTGGAATATTAATGACAATAAAAGCATTTCATTTCATTTAGTCGAAAACGTTTTGTTTTCCAGATATCCATCATCAAACTTAAAAATCAAACTACTCCTATTTTCACTTTTTTCCCCCTACTTTTTGCAAACAATTCTTGGTTATAACACTAAATTGGCACAAAGAATTTTATAAAAACCTTTAAAAACGTGTTTTGATATTTATTTTACACCTTTTTTATATTAAATTGCAAAGTTTCTTTTTCAAACATCGCGACCATATTTGCTGAAAAAAATCCTAGTGTATACATGGTTGCGGCGTTTGAAAGTAAAGGATTGCAATTAAATGGTTAAAATCAAGAAATATGTGCAAAAACGAGAGATAGTAAAAGAAAAAAAGAAGAATTAAATCCAGGGAATCATCTTTAGTTTTTACACTTACAAATGGTAATTACGATATTGATATTACTTAATATAGATGATGAATCAAGCGTCCAAGATTTTAAAACGGAGCCCCAGACGCGAAATTTCATTTTAGCCTCATTTTGAAGTGCTATTACTTTTAAACAAATTAGTTTTGGGCAAATATTATTCAAATTTAAATATGTTATTTCTAAGATCAACATAAAACCACCCCTAAATGGAACATTTTTTCGAACTCTTTTCCGAAACTTGCAATGCTAGATCTTCGTAAGTTTTTTAAATGTGATTCCTAAGATAACCTTAAGCAACCTATAATTAAATTTATTTTTGTAAGACACCCTAAATAGTTGTAGTAAAATATCTCATTTAAAAGTCTCTTAAAATTAACGTATCAAAACATTATGGAAATCAAGCAATCAAAACCTAAGTTCAAATGCAAGTAATTGTTTTTATGTAATAATAATTAATTTTTAATAATAAAAAGTTTTTGGTTACACACTCTAGGGTTAGGAAATAATTATTTTATTTAAATGTTGTTGTTCTGGACCTGAAAAACAACATATTTAGGTTAAAAATCACATGTGTTTCCTTAATTAAAGGCTATTATATGCAGATGCTTTTAAATTCTTCATCTCTATTTGCCGATAATAAATGCGATGCTGATTAAGAATTTTAGGTAAAAATTTAGAAATTTAAAATGGAAGATTTTAAATGGCGGATTTTGGCATTTATAAATCAATTTGCTTCAGATCTGGGAATATAAGGGTTTTTAGGGAGCTAGGTCAAAATTTGAAATTAAAAATAGTAAGTAAAAATTTGGAAATTTTGGGTATTCAAAATGGCAGATTTTGGTATTTATAAACTGATTTGTCACAAATTCGAAATATAACAAATTTATTCCTTTTGTATTATTTTAAAATTATAAAACAGATCCTATTTTCAAAGGGTAATCGATTCCAGGCTTCAGATCCTTAAAAAGAAATCGATGCCTGGATTTTAATCCAATAGGATTCCATTTTTACCAGCTGTGGTACAGGGTACATCTATTTATATTAAGGATACAAATGTGGGGCCTACATATATTTATAATAGGGTGTAATTTAATCAGTGACCGAATTATTTATTGATAGTTTTTATTTATCATATAAATTGGTATGTTCTCAAAATAATAAATCTATCACCAACTTGTAAAAGCCAAAGTAATTAAAAACAATTATCCGTAAATGTAGGTTAAATCTCCCAAAAATGTAATTAATCACCAAACAACAAAATTGTAATATTAGCACTAACCAGAACTTATCCAAAACTAACCAGAACTAACCGAAGTGAAGCTACTATTTTGGCGAGAGGAAAAATAATTCATATGGAGACAGATCTGCTACTTTGGGAATACAGTAATTATTTTGGGCATGAAAACAATTTCTTGTGCATAATATAGGGTTATTATTTATTTATTTAGAATACAAACTGTTATAAATTTAGGTACATAAATTTGAAAACAAATAGCCTAATTTGGCATAAAAAATCAATTTTGCGATTTGATATAATAATAAGATAATTTCTTCCGAGGACAAAAATTTGTTATGATGATTTAATAGTTAATTACATAACAAGGGAAAAAAGTTCCTCTTTTTCTCCCGCGGATAATTTAATGCACGTCGCGAAGCGATGGGCATTAAAATCCAATCTACTTTTTATTTAAATTTTCAAAAATAATTTTTAAATTTTATGTTCTAATATTAAATTGTGGTTTTCACAGTTTGGATAAACCCCTGCATTAAAAACTTGTGAAAGTATAACGTAAGATTTGAAATCACTTAAAATAATGACATAAACAAGACATAAATTAATTGACATGCTCGGCTGGAACAGGGAGTTAAAAATTTTACCTCCCTAGAGAGATAAAGTGCTGTTTTTTACCCTTATTTAGGGTATTTTTTAAGAAGGAAGTAAAAAAAATATTCTCTTTATATTAACATTTTAACAATACATTTCTTTGCTAATTCAACAAGTTTAATGTAACGTATTTGATATGTTTGCAGGCAACTGACTTGTAAAGTTTTTTAAATTTGGTGCTGTATTCCAATTTATATACAGAGGGTCCCAGGATAGGTGACCGAATACGACAAATGGACCAAAAATGTTTAAATTTGCAAACAGTATTTTGGGATTATGGTCGTATAATTTGCAACGAGAGTTTACTAAGACAGTTTACCAAATTTTACTTAGATCGGTATGATACAGGGCCAGTTACAATGAAATTGGAAAAAATCGCTACCTATTTTGGAGGTTAGAGTAAGATTCTATATACATTGTTTAGAATTAAAATTTTTGTCATAATTTGAACTTATAGCTCGTAAATTCAAACTATTGTTTTGTGAAAAATTGATCTTAAAACTAAATGTTCAATCAATATTATATATATATATATATATATATATATATATATATATATATATATATATATATATATATATATATATATATATATATATATATATATATATATATATATTTATATATTATACCGAAAATTACAAACTCACCATCTTGAAACGATATAAAAATTTACAAACATAATAATTTTATTAATTTTTTATCGGCCATTGTCAGTTTATCCAAAATACTCGTAATTAATATTAGTTATTTAATCTACACGTCAAAACAGAACCAATTAGTATTATTAATTAGTGTATTAAATATTCATGAGTAAACATTATTGTATAATGACAATTATTGAGTTTAATAGTAAAAGGGCATTTAATTATTTAATAATATAAATAATTATTAATACGAGAAAACATTTTTGAGTCAAAGCTAGATAAAATTAAAAAACTAAACAATTTATTTACAAAGAAAACATTATATTTTACGGAGTATACAGCAATATTTATGATCATCCACTACCCCAAAAAAAGCTGAAATTTGCAATCCTCAATGACTTCTTCATTGTATCATTGTATTGGAACCTAACTTCTTATTGCAGACATGTATTTCATTTTTTTACAGTACAATTAACGAACAAAATGCACAAAACAAAAAAGTGTTTTATTAGGTAAAGCCTTCTCTAACCATTTCTTAAGTTACAGATTTCCAGCCTGAAAAAACTTAAAAAAACATCGAGGGTTGAAAATAATTACAAATTTTGTTGTAAGAAAGCCTTGTAATACATAAACATCTATCCCAAATTGCATGTAACTATGTTTATCCACATTAATAACATAAAATATCATTTTTTTCCCTAAACCTTAAAGCTCTGTAGTACCAAAGTTGGAAGTTTATAATATGTTTCGAGTAGTGCTTCCCAACCTCACTTGGACTCTGAGTACTTATTATTAGAGTAGTTATTATTTTATACCAAAATTCGTTGGCCTTCAAAAACATGTTGGGACGGACGATTGCATTACAATTTTTTCTGATCAAGAAGAATATTAATAATTTTAAAAATAATTTTTTACTAAAAAATTTGAGATGCTAGCCTCTCTGTAGAAGTTTTTTTAAACAAATTAAATTTGTACCCACAGTATTCTGGGCATGAAAAGCTAATTGGCAATGTCAATTCTATTGCATGAAAAATTTAGCAATGGATAGAGAAAATCCACATTAAGCAGGTGGATAATGAAAGATGCTGTAAAGGTGTCCACAGTCACCTGCAGACCCTCAAAAGAGAGATTTTGGTCATTACTTTCCAGAATGTCATGCTTATAAAAAAGGATCCATTCAAAAAGTGATTAAAAATCCGTTAAAAATTTATGTTTTTGTTTTTAAATTTTCGCGTTAAGGTCGCTCATCGATATAATACCAAAACAGATAATTACTGCATTGCATGGCAGTTTTAGACAGTAAAGTAGTGATACTACTATCTTTGTCCTACCCCCAATAATGTCTGGGTAATGTCATCCAGACGATACCTAAAGTTTATTTTTAAAGAAACTTATACTTAAAGAAATCCGCGAAGAAGTGATCAAATTACAAATTGGCGGTGTATGCAAAAGTACAGTTTTCTTTTTGGCCAAAGTAAAATTATTGTGAGTTTTAATAAAAAAAAAGGAATTTTATATTTCAATATGTGGAAAATGGCTTCGAGGTATCTGGTTCTAAATCAACACCGAGATCAACACGAATGTTGCCAAGAGAAAAGCCTAAGGAGCCTATTGTATCGTATCGTATCGTCTCAAACCCTGGTGAGTTCCCTCGCTGGGGCCCTGAGCACTGAGGTCTAAGCCCATTCTACACCAACCCATAAGCATGCACAGTTTCCGGAACCCTGTCCTGTCCCTTATGTGTGCATTCCTTTTGCACTGATCTGGCGCATTTTGTCTACTAGAGCCCCAGTTTCCTCACTAGTGATGACAGTCCTGTTAGTGGTAGGACTTTTATGTTATTTAGATCCATTTACACCCTACTGAAGTCCTTTATGCTCATCGCTAGGTCCTTCCATAGGTCTTTTCCAATAATAAATCCTTTGACTGTCTGGCTTTTTTTTCCAGTTCTCGTCGAATCGTTTCTCTGTCCATGTTGCTATCTCTGTCATATCCGTGTTTTATGGGAGTACCATGGTATATTCAGGTCCATTGTTCCCAGCTCCCAAATTGGCAAGTTAGTCAGCCGTTTCATTCCCCGGGATCCCTTTGTGTCAAGGGACCCATTGCAGGGTGACTGTGGCAACTTAACAAATACTTAGGCTCCTTAGGCTAAGTTTTAGTAGTATTATATAAGTTTTATTTTTGTTCCAAATATGTGCCTTTATGATTATTAAAAATATTTAAAATATTGGTTTATATACTAATTTAAATAACTCTTTGCTACGAACAGAAAGAAAAATAAGGTTTCCGTGGACAATTCAATATTTGTATCAGTGGTCCGCACTTCACAAAAGGTTGAAAATCACTGGTTTAGAGGGACTTTTTTCGTATTTTTATCAAAGAAATCCGTTTGTGAAATTTAAGCGTTCAATTTTTTATTCATATTTTTTTATTTGAAAATTTAACTTCTGAATTAAACTATTTTCTTAATATTAAAGTGTATTATTTAAGACCCAAACTACCATTTTAGGAATAGATATTTTATGAAGTAACCTTATGCAAGGTCAAAACAAATACACTTTGACTCATATGTGAAATTTTAATAGCCCAATTTGAATTTTGTAGGAAAATACAAAACACACATTTATTATGGCGAAAACGTGTCTGGAATAGAGCATTGTTAAAACTAAGAATTTTTATATAGACGGCGTTAAGTCTTATTTGGAATGAGCAAAAATTCAAAATTATTTTATGCATCTGAAATTTTGCATATGAGCTAAAAATTGCATTGCCTTTTTTTTGGCTATAAAAAATCGAAAATTGACATTTCTATTTTTTTTTAAATTTTGTTTGTTTTTACTGCCCATTTATGATACTAAATAAGTTAATTCTGGGAGGTCAAATTGACTTTTTGGCCTTTAAAAATGAAAAATTATAAATTTTAAAGTTTTTTAACAAATTTTTTATTTTTTCCCTTCTTAAGAATGTCGTCGTTTTTTTTTATTTGAAAAGTACATAAAAAACGAACAACTTTTTTTTTTTTTATATATATATATATATATATATATATATATATATATATATATATATATATATATATATATATATATATATAAAAAATTTAACGAGAAAAATTTCCACCCTATTATTGAACCAACTAAAATTAATCAGAACTAAAAAACAACAGCTTCCAAACAATTACCTAGTTCTGGTTAGCTTTGGTTAGTTAAAAAAAATTAGTGTTTCTTTTTTATATACTTTTCAAAAAAAAATACGACCATATTCATAAGAAGCGATAAATTAAAAAAAATCGTTAAAAAACTAAATAATATATCATTTTTGGCAGTTTTAATGGCTAAAAAATCATATAAATTTTAATTTCTTACAGCTAAGCTATTTTTTTTTTCATTAATGTGCCATGAAAACGAACAGAATGAAAAAAAGTCCGATATCTTACCTTTTCGATTTTTTTAGCCAAAATTAGAGAGACCCTACTTTTAAAAAATTACCAAAACTTTTCTTGGAAAAAAATATTATTTGGCAGATAATGCAAATTACGTGACCCTTTTTTTGGTTAACTTACACCTTGATCTTACTATAAGTATCAATTGATGCCAAAGTCAAATTTCGAAAAGCTCTTAATAAAAAGAACTCCATATGATACGGACTTTACTGGTCACACTGTATAAGAAAACGTATAAAATTTCCTATGTATATTGTACCTTCTGTGTAAAATTAACCATATTAATGCTTAGCTGTACACAGACCGCTCACGATGATTCTGATGAACAATCACGTACGGAAAACGGAACGGGATAATAAACAGAAATGTAAGCGCCAGGACGGATTTTGGCAAACCGGTCGTATCCTGACATGTATCCTGAAACTCGGATGGTTGTGGTTAGCTAGTGTACCTAATGGAAAATAAGACAAAATGTTGTATAAACATAGCTCCAAAACGGCCCCACTTTTAAGGTCCTCTTTTGGTACCATGACTATTTAACGATTATTGGTCATCATGTTGGCTTCCGATAATAATTGTTTTATTGACAGCTGCTCGGAAAAATTAAACTGTGGATTTCTCGTACCACTGCCTTAAATTCTCAACCACGACGTCCTCCTACAATATCATCATCCCTAATATTAGGTCCTTTGCTAAAAATCATATACTTTTTTTGTTCGGCATAGCCAAATTGTGTACAAGTATCTTAGGGGGCCTCCATTAATTACGTGGGGCAATTTTGGCAATTTTTTGACCCCCACTCCCCCCCTCGGTAAGATGTTGTGAGATTAAGTTCGACTCTTCCCCCCCTAATCTTACGTGAGTTTTTTTAAACTGCGTATTTTTAGTGTAAATACGTTACGCCGTGCTTGATTACGTTTGATTTATAAACATAATATGCTTAATTTTTTTTATTTAAGACTTCCTAAGACTAGTATTTAAAACTCCTAAGAACGTAGTCTAAAATCATAGTGAGAAAATATCATTGTGTTAGATTAGCTTTTCGTATTAGCTATATTTTAGTGGAGAAACATGTTTAACTTATTTTAACCAAGTTCTCTCGCAATTTTTCACTGTGTCTTGCTGAAAAAAAATTACGTGATATCTCCCCCACATAAGAATAGGTGATATTTGGCTCGAACCTTCCTCCCCTAAAATGCGTTACGTAATTAATGGACATCCCCGTATTCATTAGGTTTTAAAGATATTTTTCATTACTTTATACTGATAGTCAGTGTATCATTTATATGTAGTATTTATTTGAATATAGTATGACTTTTAAGGTGCAGGGTTTGAAAGGAAATTTTTCAGAATTGGAATTTTTTCTTTACTTTCAACTCGGGTTTTTTGATTAAGTGAAACGTGACTATTTCACTAGAGTGTATTAAACCGGCAATAAAATCCGTATCCAGCTGAAAATATTGCTACCTGGACAAAACCAACACCATGGTATTTTAGCGACAATTTTTTGACATTGTCAAACTGATATTTTTCATTCATAATTTTTGAATTATCGGCAAAAATGAGTTCAAACAATGAAAACAGATTTGGAAATAATTCATTTACTGAGATCGAAAAAGCAATTCATAACACGATCCCTTATAACACGGCGAAATCGAAAAAATCTGCTTGGGAACAATTTTCCCAATTTCTTGAGGAAAGAAATTACAATTTGGAAAAAGATACTTCGCCAGAAGATTTGGCGAAAATTTTGGACGGTTATGGGTATAACATGAAGAAAAGAAATGAAGAGGACTACAAAGAGTCTAGTATAAAATTTTTGTGGAATACAGTGGCATAGATGGTGCAAGAAAAATATTTCAAAGAATTTGGCAAAAAAGTGGATCCATTTCAGGACATAATATTTAAATCAGCTCGATTGGCACGAGATGCAAAGCGTCAGCAACTTCAGGCAAGGCCTGAAAAAAGGAAAGTAAGTTCAAAAGCATTTACCACTACAGATCTTTTGGAAATACGGATTACAAAAAATATTTTTCCACATTTGTTCCTTTGAACTTGCCTGGCGTGGCAACGAAGCCGTTAATTGTAAAATTCAGTATTTTTAAAAAGAACTGGACCTCAAGGGTAGGTAACTAAATAATTGTTATATTTATTTTGTTTGCTTAAAGATTAATTTTTTTAGGTAACTTCTCTGGAAGGGTTGAATATTATCCCATATTTTCGAAAACTTCCCAAGGAGGCTCTAAAAGTTTGACAAATAGTAAATGGCTAGTAAGAAACAGAACCAATGAAAACCTGTGTCCAGTCAGATTATATTTGAAATTAATGGGAAAAAGAGCAACTAATCCTCAGTTGACCACAGGGCGATTGTTTTTAACTATACATCCCAACTGGAAAAAAGGAGTATGGTACCAAAACATGCCTTTGGGCTTAAATACCTTATCAAAGTGGACAAAACAATCTGCTGAAAAAATTGGCTTAGATACAAAAAAAAATTAAAACTACCAACCATTCCCATCGATCTTCTGCAATCTCTACTTTAACAAAAAATGGAGTTGGTGATCAAGATGCTTTTAAGCTCACAGGACATTCTAGTACCAACTCTTTAAAACCATATCTTCAGCTGATTCCAGAGCACCACGTAAATTTAATTAACAATTTGCGACAAAATAAGGAAAATGAAGCTTCGGCCTCTACGAGTACTCAGGTCCAGGTACAAACTCAATCTGCTGTGGTTGAAAAAAACAGCGCTCAAACTAATAATTATTATAATTGCACATTTTATATAAATAATTAGGTAGTTTTTAGTTTACTTGTTTTGATGGCAATTTTGTTTTAAATAAAATAATTCTGTGTTCTGTTTATTTTCAAAATCTCCTTACGTGAAATAGTCATGACGAATACCACTCGAAAAAAAATTATGTAGGCAAAATTGTTCTCAAGGTTTTATTGAAGTTTGTTGCTTTTCGGTAATTGCCAAGCAACAAACTTTCATTCATACCTTTCGAATATTTTGCCGACAAATTTTTTTCTCTTGTGATATTATATATGATAATAAACTTTTATTACTATTATGGACTGGCGGTGGTAGTTTTATTAGTTTCTGGTAGTTTTATTATTATTAAATAAGTTTTATGTACAAAATTATCAATAATATTAAAACCAAAATAGTTATAACGAATTAATGGTAAAAAACTATTTTCTGCCTTTTTTTGCATTAAAAAAGATACTCTTAAATTAACTCAATAAACTTGACGACTTTTTAACAAATTCTAATTTTAAATTTGGGTGGTACGAAAAGAGTAGTATTTAAAATTAATAGTAATTTAATTTTTTACAAAAAAGGCGGCCGGAAAACCAAAAATTAATTGCATATATTCGAGCAAGGAGTAAATAATTAAAAATATATATATATTTTTTTTTGTAAAAATTCCCCATGTCTTGAATTTTAAGTATTACTCTTTCATACTACGCAAGTTTATAATTGGAATATCTCGAAAGCCTTTAAGTTTATCAAGTTAATTTAAGAGTCTCTTCGAATAAGAGAGTATTCAAATATTCACTTTAGAAAGCATTGGATAGGAACACATGGACCTACAAGGTGGCCGCCACGATCTCCGGATCTAACACCTCCAGATTTGTCTCTTTGGGGAGTGTTGAAAATAATTTTTTAAATAGTCATCTTAACCCGACAATAACTTGATCAAAGAATTTGTTAGTGTTTTGCAGAAATAAAACCATTACTCATTATGAATGCCTTAATATCCGCTTGAAAAAGATTTCAAGAGTGCCTCGAAAGCAATGGAGGGACTTTCAAACATTTGCGATAATTTCCGTTTTTTTCCTTAATCTGAATCTTTTATTTCGCTTCAAAGTTTCTATAGTTTTTTAATTTACTTTCTTTTGTCAAACATTTCTTCTACTATTTGTATGTTAAAATACATTGTCTTTTCAGCTACAATGTCAACATTGTTTTTTTTTCTAGGATATTAGCTTTTATTTCATAAATTTTAAATAAATCGCATAGAAAACCAACATCATTCGTGGTGTATTATATTTTTTAAAAGAGAATGTAAAATGTAAAAAATGAGTTTAGGTCCGATAAATTTTTTACCTGACCCGACCGACATAATGAGTTTCATTATGTCGGTTAAGAATACATGGTATTTGACACTTATTTGACCAAATAGTTTTTGAGCGAAAGAAACGATCCTTGTTAGATTTATTTAAAAACCAGTGACAAAATTTCAATCTTTTTACATCATCACCAGTGTGCAAATATTGGGTAATATTAACAACATAAAGAAAATATTTATTGGACCTCAAAATTATTTGCGCCTTATATTTTAAAATTTTAGTTTCCGTTTCTATTTTTCTGACGGAGGTACATTTGCTTAAGACGATAAGACAGAAGTGAAAACTTCACCAAGACGAGATTCCCTATTAACTTACAATCTAAGATCCGTTTGCAAATCTTAAATATAAGACATGAAGATCATGAATTGCTTCTCAGGCTTCACTCAAAAATTTTGAAATGCGAGTTTTAGGAACGCGATAAGTATATTGTAAATATGCAAATGAGTCACCAGTAGCAAGATATCTTAAGGTGATCTGTGGTTTGAAGCAAGCTAAAATGGCATCACTCATATGAGTATCTGATCTATGAATTTTATTAGATATTCGGGATAGCAAGTCATCATTTCGAGCTTGGATCATTCTCAAATTATTAAAATAACCTTCATGATCTTCACTAGCTAACTCTTAAAGTTAATTATCGGATGCATCCAGAGCATTTCTGCGTGAAATCCACTTACGGACCCAGATCTTGTGTTTGCGTTTCTTTTTTTTAATATTTTCTTTAAGTCTAAACACAAAATTTTCACCACAACATTAATACCAGCGGAAACTACTTCAATTGGCGCAATTTTTGAAACTACTCCAGTAGAAATTTTTTCCTTGATGTGGCAACAAATACTGGTGCCAGTAATTATGGCGTCATATACTGGCAAATTGTTGTCGCCAATAAATTTTGCCTGTGGATACGTAGGTAGGTAGGTAGGTTTAAAGTGAGTGGGTATAACACCCTTCCACCGCGACCGATCGTTCTATTGTGGCTCACACCTTTTTATATTTCTCCCACCAGGTCCAGACTCCTAATAAATCTGATGATCCTGTTGGGAGAGAGATCTTTCACCTCCCCCGGCAACAAGGTGTCATTGCCGAGGATTTCGAATCTTATTCGTGCCATTGGTGGGCACGAGCACAGTATGTGTTCTGCCGATTCATCCCCCTCCATGCACATGCGGCATTTGGCGTCTTCCGCTAGGCCGATCTTGTGCATGTGGTGTTTTAATATGCAGTGTCCCGTGTACACTCCCACTAGAGTTTTAAGGTGTACCCTTGATTGCTCCAGTAGTTTGACAGTACATTGTTGGTTCGGTGGGCTTATGAAGGCCTTCGAGTATCTGAGACCTGGAAGTCCATGCCAGTATCGAAGATTTTCTCTTTGTGTCCAAGCTGATATGAACTGCTGCCTGTGGATACGTAGTTTAATCGTAAATTATTATTTTTCATATTTAACGAAGAGAAATAGATAAAAAAAAATCCGGCCAAATTCACTTAATCAAAAAATTAAATCCGGCCCTGGGTTTGAAGTAATAAAGTTTAAACAAATCGCATTAAAAATCAACATTATTTATAATGTGTTAAATTTTTATAGATAATTTAGTCTTTATGGATTAAAATATACAGGATGTTCCATTTTAAAGAAATCTAATTAGGTCTGATAATTTTTTTACCTTAATGCTATAATAACATAATATATAAACCCTATTCTAAAGAGGTAGAATATTTTACAATCATAATAAAGAAACTTTTATGCAGGGTGGCCCACCCCATTCGCCTCGGTTTTTCTACGGGAAATGAAAAGAGTTGGGGAAAAACTTTTAGCACGTATATATGTGGGTCCATGAGGAGCATATTTCAAATTATTTTGAAATATACAGGGTGACCCAAAAAAAAGTACATATCAAAGTTATAATTTTTCTTATGGAGCACCCCATATTTTTTTATATTTGTAGATACTATAGACCAAATAAAGGTGAGTTATTGTTATATTTTCTATATCTAAAACTGACCGTTTCTGAGAAATTTACAGAAATTTAAAAATACAGACCATAATTTAAAAATTGTTTACACCCTGTAACATATAACGAGCTGCTCGTAATTAAATTTATTGCATAGCTCAAGGTTTAAGTTAACTATCACATAAAAGTTTTACCTTAATATTATACAGAGTGTTGAAAAAAATTGCCTTAAAGTTTGGACACACATTAAATAACTTCCTTAAGTTAAATAGAACACCCTGTATTTAGTGGCCTATTTTGACGTGGAACTAAATTGCCTTTAAAACCATATTAGGGTTTCCTATACCTATCTCTTCTGCTTTTTATGTAAAAGGCGCTTTTATACTTGACTTATCCTTTATCTTAAAAATGGAATACCCTGTATTGAAATTAAAAACCTTTTTATTAAGGAACGCGTAGATTTGCTAAAAGCACAAATTTAAATTTTTGAAAATAAGATGTATCCCAAGCAAAATGCAGGCAAAAGTAGTAACTCCAATTTATTGCCATTTCTAAAATATTAAAGCATTCTTAAAAATTGGGATCGAAATATAGTAGTCTGATACATTTGCTAACAAACAAGGGCAATTTAACATATTTCGTCTCAACAATTAAGACAGGTGTGCCTTTTACTACATTTCGATCCTCATTTTTAACAATGTTTTAATATTTTAGAAATGACAATAAATTGGAGTTATTACTTTTGCCTTCATTTTGCTTGAGATACATCATATTTTCAAAATTTAAACTTGTGCTTTAAGCGAATCTACGTGATTCTTAATAAAAAGGTTTTTTAATTTCAATACAGGGTGTTCCATCTTTAAGATAAAAGATAAGTCAAATATAAAAACGCATTTTGCATAAAAAGAAGAAGAGATAGGTATAGAAAACTCTAATATGGTTTTAAAGGAAATTTAGTTCCGCGTTTAAATAGGCCACTAAATACAGGGTGTTCCATTAACTTAAGGAAGTTATTTAATAAAATGTGTATCCAAACTTTTAGGCAATTTTTTTAACACTCTGGATAATATTAAGGAAAAACTTTTATGTGATAGTTAACTTTAACCTTCAGCTAAGCAATAAGTTTAATTACGAGCAGCTCGTTACATGTTACAGGGTGTAAACAATTTTTAAATTATGGTCTGTATTTTTAAATTTCTCTAAATTTCTCAGAAACGGCCAGTTTTAGGTATAGGAAATATAACAATAACTTACCTTTATTTGGTCTATAGTGTCTAAAAATATAAAAAATATGGGGTGTTCTATAAGAAAAAATATAACTTTGATATGTACTTTTTTTGGGGCACCCTGTATATTTCAAAATAATTTTGAAATATGCTTCTCATATGACTGTGCTAAAAGTTTTTTCCCAACTCATTTCTCGTAGAAAAACCGAGGCGAATGGGGTGGGCCACCCTGTATAAAACATTTTTTTGTATCTCTTTTAATTAAGATAATGTAGGGTCATTCTAAAATTGACAATTTTTATTTTCTCCCGTATCACTTTGATTTTACCATTTTAAGTTTGACTCAGAAAGAGTACATGACGCCTATATCACTTTTTTGATAGCACTAACAATTACGGAAATACCCTATAAAAATTGTGTCGAAAATGGGGCACCCCGTACATTCAAAAAATCTTGTTTTCTGACAAATAAAGCTTGGTATATATAAATATACGTATCCAAAAAAGAACCAACCAAATGCTTTAAAAAGTAATATGCAATAAATAAAAACTACCAACACATTAACTATAACTTTTAATGCATCATAACCCAAATGTTACGTATAGGGCACCCATATGAATATTTTACAGACCATAACATTATACAGTACATGGCCCGCTCCAGTTTCCACCCTATTCTGTATATTTTTATAATAAAGTATTACATATAAACCGACTCGTATACCCCCAGCGAATCTCCTTAAGTGTTATATAATGTATGGGAAGTGTTTTGGGGGAACACCCACGTTTGTTTTATGCCATTTATTTGAATATAATGAGGACGTAAATTTTGGTAAAAGCGGATCTTGTCAAAAAACATTACATTTTTGGGTAAGATTGAAAAAATGGTTGACGCGTATTAATGTTTTTAGATACTTATATGATGCTGACGTATTATTTACAATAATAAATACAATTTCTAAAGCTTCTACTAGATATTGTATTATTAAATGGCAAATCACGATTTCCTTTTTTAAAGAGAAAAGGAATCAAATCCAGGGAATCGATTTCTATTTATTGGATTACGAATCCGGATCATCTAGCGTTTTTGTACTTACAAATGATAACTACGATACGAATGATACTACATAATCCAGATGATAAATCAAGCATTAAGCCTGAGCGGCAAAATATAATTTTAGCCTCATTTATTTATTTATTTATTTATTTATTTTAAATAATATACGGGATGCCCCATTTATAAATTTACATTCTCAAAATAAGATAACAGCTATAACTATTTTAGAAATAATGAATTAACTAACTATATGTCCCAGCAGAGTAACATCACCACCTGGAACGTAAAATACTGTTACGGTATCTAATAAATGAGCCTCCGAAGGAATCGATCTCAGGGTGAGCATTCAGTAGCGCAAGGCCACGGTTGAGAGGAGAATGACTCCCATAATTAGTTCTATTGGACAGGCATAGAGAAAACTTCATTCTTTCTAAGAGTTCGGTGTGGTACCTTAAGAGAGATTTGACTAAGAAGTTGGGGACAGTCGATATGACCCTTAATTAATTTATAAATGAAGTATAAGTCGGAAAATCTTCTTCTGTCCTCAAGTGATGGAAGACTAAAGTACAGTTGGACATCTTCAATTCTATCTGTCCTATGAAGTTTATAGGCACAGTATTTTATAAACTTCCGTTGAACTCTCTCAAGTTGGTCCTTATAGATGTTGTAAAATGATGACCAAACAACCGAAGCATATTCCAAATGGGATCTCACAAAAGAGACATACAGGAAACGAAGTGAGCTCACAGACAGATCACCACCATCTCTGAAAATTTAGAAGTGCTTTAACTCTCAACCGAATTAGTTTTTCGTAAATATTCTTTAAATTTAAACATATTTTTTCGGAGATCAAATAAAACCAACCCGATGATAGATCTTTATAAGATTTTTAAATGTGATCTTTGAGATAACCTCAAGCAACTCATAAATGGAACATCTTATTGTTATTTTGCGGAAAATTTTACAAGTACCGTTTAATATTTTCTCTGCTTGCGGCATATAAAAATGTATTAAAATTTTAAATTCATTTTTGTAAGACACCCTGAATAAAAATAATACAATTTCCTATTAAAAAGTCCCTCAGTGTTATCATAAGGGTAATATAATAAAAAATTACAAATATCGAGCAATCAAATCAAAACTTAACAAGATTAAATGCAAGTAAAGTTTATACCCGTTTTCGGATACCACACTCTATGGTTACGAAAAAAAAAATGTTTCATTTATATGTTGTTTCTCTGAACCTGAAAACATAATTTGGTTTAAAAACACATGTTAGGTGTGTTTCCTTATTTAAAAATTTTAGGAGGCAGATGTGATTTTGATTAAGAATCTTGGGTAAAAATTTGAAAATTTAAAATGGCGGATTTTCGCATTTATACTTGCCTCGGATTTACGAACAAGTGTTTGTCCCAAAGAAATAATATTAGGAATCGATTCTTTTCTGGAATCGGATCATTTAAAAAAGGAATCGATTCCGGATTATTTTAAAATTATATAACGAATCCGGATCACGGACCCTATTTTTAAAAAGTAATCGATTCCCGCCTTCGGATCCTTAAAAAGAAACCGATTCCTGGATTCGATTTCAAAAGGATTCAATTCCTACCCAGCTCTGCTTAATGGTGTTCCACACGAATGGATTAATAAATAAATAAGGATAATAGCCATTAAAATAGGGATACTCCTCACAGTACCGCCATTGTTTCTGATGGTGGAATACTCATATTTGATACAAACGTTCTATAGGGATGACAAAAAAGATATATGTAAAAAAATTTAAGTTAGATGCTACAGGCATTTAAAATAAAGGTATACATTTCGACTATTTTAACTTCTTTTCTTTTTCTTTTTCCCTGCGAGCCGTCTTGATTCACTACCGGAGGCAGCGCAGCCTCTTGGGCTTTTTGTGTCTAATCTCCCATTATCTTTTATACCAATCCTTCCATTTGTCTTGTTCCTTCTACAAGTCTCCTGAGACTAGTTGGTTGATATATTCCTGTGGGCTCATTTTTGGTATCCCAAATAATGCCTGTCTTTTGTGATTCAACGCCTCACATTCGCACAGTATATGGTAGGCTGTACACGCCCGCTTCAGTTCCCTGCCCACTTTTGGAACCATTCGTATACCAGATGATGTCTCCAACCGTGCCGGGGAGATCGGGTTGCTGCCACTCACTTTGATCTGAAATTTTTACCTCAAAGTTTTTGTTTGGGGAATCATCTGGTCTGTTCTCTCGTTTAGGATGTTTCCGCCAATCTGACTTTTTATGTTGTTGTGTCCCAAACTAGCGTAGACACCAGTTGGTTTTATTGCAGTCGAAAGTTGCCTCTCCCATCACAATAAGGTTAGGTGATGGAAGGTCTAAGAGACATTATTTAAACTTAAAAACGGGTGTTATTTTCCTGCAGGCATCCCTTATCCTATTTTCCATGACTTCGGGTGTTCTAGGAGAATTTACATAAACACGGTCTTTAATGTAGCCCCACAAAATAAAATAGAAAGTTGTTGAGTCATATGATCCAGGGGGCCACCTAATGAATTCATCCCAACCGATCCATTTTTGTGGGTAATGATTGTTTAAAAATTTTCGAATTTTCCTATGGTAACGAGCAAGAGCTCCGTCCTGTTGAATCCACATTTTTTCTCTTTTGATGTTATCAACTTCTTTAAGAAGCTGTGGTAATTCATTTTGCAAAAAGTTTAAATATCTAGGCCCGTTAAGTGGTTCGCGGAAAAAATCAGTACCAATAACTAAAATATTTTTGATTCCATACCATACATTAAGCGACCAATGGTTTTGGTTTTGAACTTTTTAGACCCAGAAATGATTTACTATCGAATAATAGTGCATATTATAAAGGTAAATCGCTTCACTACTGCGAAAAGTAGCTTCATCGGAAAACATTATTTTGGATAAAAAATTCTGATCGCCTCCTATGACTTCATTTATGATGGTACAGAAGTTTACTTGTTGTTCGGTGTAGAAATTCTTGGTATAGGTCCATATGAAAAGGATGATATTTGTATTTTCTCGTGGTGTAATTAGAGGTAGATTGGGATGTGTCACATTTGTTAGCTAATTGACGGCTACTGACCTGGTAAATATCTTCGACATGAAGTAAAATCTCCATTTCTTTGTCTTCATTGGTAGCATTCCGGTGTACCACTTGCCATATCCTATATTCAACGCTACCACTAGCATCAAAACGGTCCATTAAGCATTGAAGGTACGTACTTCGCTCCGTAAAGCCTTACTGCTATAAAAGACTATTTATTTTTGCCTCACCGAGTATATAAATCATATCAATTATTTTATTTTTAGAAAAATTCATAACTGTTTCATTTATATACATCACTCACGACAATAAATTAAACTATTTTGATTTGCTAAATGGACATATCAAAATTTGACTACGCCTACATTTTTGTTTTGTCATGGCCAACTTATTTCATAGCGTTAGTGCATTAAAAAAAAGATAAAAATAAAAAGAATAAGTTACAAACAAAATAAATATTTAACATACTTAATAAAAGTTAAAAGGTTTTGTAAAATCTATTGGATAATAAAAGATAGTCTTTTTGTCATCCCTATAAAACGTTTGTATTCAACATTAGTATTCCACCTTCAGAAACAATGGAGGCACTGTCAATTTTTTATAAGAGTAAAAACTTATACTTAAAAAAAAATATTAATAAAACTACTAGGATTAGGTATAAAGACTCTAAAAATAAATTAATAAATGTTCTATTAAAAAAAAAGTTATGTTACTTCCTTTACGCTTTTTTGAACAACCCGGTATAGTTAAAAATAGTTTTAAACTATAAGTCCAAAGCAAATGAGATAATAAACTTTACTTTATGATTGACACACCCTGTATTAATTTGTTTTGTTATTTAAGGAACCATTTTTGCCAGATTTTATGTTCAATGTTTCGTTCTAGATCTAGATTCAAATAAAAATATGAATAAAAACGTATATATTTCCTTTTTTTTAATTTTTCACTCCACAAAAAAGATTTATTGCTGTTTTGTACACTCGCGTTTTGTACACCTTAAAAATTTCCCTTAAATGTTTTTATTTCGTACACAAAATTAATTATTTAGTTTTCGACATATCGCTTCGTACACAAAAAAAAATGCGGCCCAAAAATTCTTGGAATAAACTTAATTTGATTAAGCCATGGCACAATTGCGGCCTAAACAGAAAAGATTACCGTTCCTACTTTTAGTGATTTATCACGTCCAAAATATAATTGGGAAAAATAAAAAGCCGTTTTAACTAACCAGAACTAACCATGACCGAACCAGAACTGAAGACTTTGAAATTTGTCTAAATTATACCTACGCAGAAAGAAAATTTCGATCACAATGGTTGTTGTACGAAACGAGAACCATAAAATTGATTAAATAATTATGTGTACAAAAGGAGAATTTTTCAGGTAAATTTCTGAAGTGTACGAAACGCGAGTGTACGAAACTAGAAAACACCTCCAAAAAGTCCCCATTAAAGTAAACAACATATTTCAGAGTTAAAAACATTAAGTATGCATAGAAAAACAAAACAAATCGGTTATTTACAGAATAATTAAGACTTAAAGCATCGCAAAACACAATCAATATAAGTTTTAATTTCAGTAGCGACTTAAGTGGATTTGAGTTTAAAAACAACTTAGAACCACCATCTTTTCCATGTTTAAATCGGATAGTTTTACCCACTAAAATTCAGAATAGTCAAGTGCATTTCAGGTTAAAGGGTTTTAAATTACATGTAATATTTTTAAAATTTGCAGTGAAAAATGTACAGCACAATGGGCCACTTAAAAACAATTTAGGAAAAGTGCATTTGTAGGCGGTAAAGCGTTGCCTTTAAAATGTGTTTTTATTAAACTAGTGTCTAAAGTGCCTGTATACATCATTTAAACACACGATAGTGCGTCAGGCTAAGTTTCAGTCTTTCGCACGTAGTGTGTATATTAAAGGAAATATCTCAGCGTATTTTTCGCCTTATTATAACTTCGTTATCGCTTCATATAAAAGTATGAAATTGGGTATGTATATTCATATATATTCACAAAAATATTCCTATGACCTGTGAAAAAAATGAGAAAGTGACGTCGAGTGGATTCTGAGATATTCGAGAGCAATAAAAATAATGATTTTTTAAAACTTCTTAACACCCATGAATAAAAAAAAAGATATACAGGGTGTAAAAAGTATGATGCTCATAATTTTAATGGGCGATAGTAGAGCTCAAAACAAGTCGAAAAGCTCATATGACATATATGTGTCAAAATTTACAAATTTTTGTCTAAACGATGTTAAAGTTTGAACTTTGAAAGCAGGTATTTCTGAAAACCTGAAACTTTTGTCTTAATTGCTTATCAGTAGATTCATTTACTTAATAAAATAAACTAAGTTTCAAATTTTTCAATCTACAAATTAAAAAAATATAAATAATATTAATAATAGTTTTTTCCCCAGTTAAAAATGTAAAAAACAAAAAATTGGCAACAGATCTACCCAGCTAGAAGCCTCGTGTAGTCAGTTGTAAATACGTGTTCAACGGCAGCGACATTTTTGGTTGTTTTTAAATCGGGAAAAATGCGAATATATTATAAATTTACAAGTGTAGTGTCCAAGAGTTTTGAAAACGAGATGTGTGCAACCGAGAAATCCTATTCTTTAAGCAAAATAAAATAGTACTGATTTAAAACATAACATTTTGTGCTCTAAAAGTGAATATTTAGCCTATTTGTGGTGAGTACAACTATGTTTTTATTACAAATATTAACCAAACAATAATGTATTGTTTTTTACATGAATTTAATTTTAAATTAAATATCAAAATAAATTACAAGAAGTAATTTTTACTATTTGTTTACAAATAAACATCTCCTTAAAAAAGTGTAACAATGCAACTCTCGCAAAAAATGTTCGACTCGCTTTAATGAAACAGGCGCGGTGTTGCCAATTTTTTTAAACTTTGAAAGGCCATATTTCGAAAACAGTTAACTTTTGACCCATATGTTTTTGGCTTTTTCGACTTGTTTTAAGTTCCACTATTGCCCATTAAAATCGTGAGCATCATACTTTTTACACCCTGTATATTTATTTTAAATTTTATATAATTCTAAATTTTTAGTAAATTGTAAAGGGAAAGTCTAACCTTGCGACAATATAACTAAAAACATACAAATATTTCATTATTCCTTTAAATAAATAAACCTAATTAAAAGGTAAAAAATGTAAAATATTTTGAAATGGGTGTCCTTTGTTAATATAAGAAAAGATTATGAAAAAAATTACTTACAAATATGAAGGATACCTAGACGTCGACATATTTCGATGATTCTCGTAAGGGTATATCCATATTTGTTAAAAAAAAAATAATTATATAAAGCGCAAAGAAATTACGGATAAAATAATAATCTTAGTATCATTTTGATAAAACTTTTACCATTAACATTTTATTTTATAATTATTTATTTTTATAATTTTTTTGTTGATATTATATTAAAGACCGCTTTGCTTTTAACTTTAGCAAGCTTTTTTTTTTAAAAAAAACTTTATTTGTAAACCTTATGCTACAAAATAATATTTAACTTATTTAAGCCCTTGTGTATCCGAAAGATGTTGTGTCAAACAACACCAGTCCCACCGCTGTGTTCACACGTCATTGTCGTGGTTGGGCCCAGTAGGATCTTTTGGAATATGCGCTAGAGTTGCTGGTTATCGGCAACTCCGAAGCTAAGATGAACACAAGGCTGTGTTAGCATACCGTGCTGTTAAGTGAATGACTGTGCCTTAAACAGGTGTCTCCAACGGTGCCTCTCAGATACAAGGCGACCTCTCAGAGTATCTAATCTTACTGCGGTAATGCGGGGCTCTGCCGTGGTGGACTATAACTTTCCTAGCTACAAACAGAAAGCGGACAGAACCGCTTTCCTAGGAAAAAAGTGACAAAGGTGCGCTGACCGAAACGGATAAATCCGTTTCGAGAGGTGCCACCCAAGGTCACAAGCAGACAAAGGTGCGCCAACCGAAGCAGGTGAATCCGTTTCGAAAGGTGCCCCTGAGGTCACCGGCGCCTGTTTCACGGGGCAGGGCTAATCCATCACGAACAAACATGTGCTTAGGAAGGGATCCCTGAATCCAAACAGAAGGCGGGCAGAACCGTCTTTATAGGGAAAAGGGTTCCCTGGCTTAAACAGAAAGCGGATAGGACCGTTTTCATAGGGTAAGGCTGAAGATGCGGCCTCAGAAGGAACATCTGGTTTATGGAACAAGGACCTGGTGATCGGGAGAGGAGGGCATGACGGATCTAATCGTCTGCTCGTTATACTCTCCAGGAAACAGGGACACCAGAACACATCAGAACATATATTGTGCTCGTATCCGGTAGCGACACGAGTAAGAGGAGATGTAAGAACTCTCTCCCAATCTGATTTTGGATTCATTAGAAGTCAGATCCTATTGGAAGAAATATAACAAGGTGTGAGCCACAATAGACAGAGCGGTTTCAGTGGAGGGCGTTAAAAGTCCACTCACTTTAAACCTTAACCTTAACCAAACAACGCCAGTAGTAACTAAAATACCATGCATACCCGAGTCCTGAATCTTTTATTAATTTTTTTTTTATTTCAATTGTGACATCTTCAATATTGGTCTGTATTCTCTTAAGAGATGACTAAGGTTTGGCGACGTCTGATTTAAGATTAAATTTTTAAATTTCTAAACCCTTAATCGAGTATTTACTCAAATGGGACTGCTGTGATTGTGTGTTGATATGTATTGTTTGAGTTTCGTGATATGTAAATCTTTTTGTAATATTTTTAGCAACTATTGTATGTAGTACAGTTACAAGTATTGTAAGCTTTTTTATTTTGTATGTATTTTTAAGTTTTTTTATGTTTTGTATGTTATTTCTTTTTTATACTTAATTTTTGTACCATTTACCTGTAGTGTACTGTACTGTGAATAAATAAATAAATAAATATTTTTTTTCCAACGATCCATATAGGCTTATATATTTTCCTGCATTCAATTGATTGTTTCTATTTAATTTTAAAAAATCCATAGTCCTGCTAGTTTGGGATTAAGCTAGCAAAACCACACCACAACCTGGGTATACTAAAATTTTGTTCTGGTAAAATATTCCATAATAATAAGTTTTTAATTAACATATTTTGTATTTCTATTCCATCACATAAAGTAAAGTGAAAATCGTACAGTCCTATATTATGTAGATTTTAGCAAACTTCAGTTTAAATTATGATAATTATTTATTATAATAATTATATATATATATATATATATATATATATATATATATATATATATATATATATATATATATATATATATTATATTTATATATATATATTTATATTTTTATATATTTTATAATTAATATTTTTAATATTATATATATTTAAAAAATATTAATATATATTATAAAAATATATATATATATATATATATATATATATATATATATATATATATATATATATATATATATATATATATAAATATATATATATATATATATATATATATATATATATATATATATATATATATATATATATATATATATATATATATATATATATATATATATATATATGATATATTAGTGTGTGTGTGTTTAAAGTGTTTAAAAAAATTGCAAATATAGGGTAAACAGCAATTCGTGTACAGGGTGGCGCCTTTTTGATGATTTCCATGGTGGTGGGAAAACTACAAGAAATAGAGCAAAATGGCACAGTTCGATTTTTGGTACAACTGAAACAGTAAAAACAGATCGCGGCTAACTTGGTTCATCTCGGAGGTACAGGATATTTTTCAAATTTTGGATATTTCAGCACGTTTTATATATCGGTTAGTAAAGATAGAAAAAAATTAAGGAAAGGGCAATTTTATGTAGAACTTCATGTAAAATCCAGTTGCGTGCTCTTTTTTTATTCGTTACAGGTTTTTTTTAAATGGGACAATTTGTTTATTATTCTACGATTTGTTTTTGAGAAAGGGGAGAATCTTGGGGTTCGTCCACCTGGACGCCTTATAATTTAAAAACCAGGGCTTGCCGGAAAAAAATGATTTTAGATTCGTGATCAGCGCCCCAAAAAAACCCCGTATGCAAAAAATCATAAAAATTAGCTACATGGCCGATAAGTAACCTTTTACCAAATTTTGATATGGCGTTAGTAAAAAATTTTAATTTCTTGACTCAATGAGGTACAAAAAAAAAATGTTAGGAAAATTATCTAGAACCTTAAAATGTTATTTTTTAGGATAAATTTTAATTTAAAGCATTTCTGTGCCAAATTACATCAGTTATCAGAAAGATTGTAAAGAACATTTCTTTATAAGATTATTTAAAATACCTTAAATTCTAAATTGTTTTATCAGAAAATATGCTATAAATAAAGTATTTTTTAACATTTCTCCTATTCAAAAGGTAAAATTTTTCAGTGTGGACATGAAAATTGTACTAAATTTTTGTGTTTTAGGTAAACTAAGTAAGATAGGAATCTCTGTATGACGTCTCTATGAGGAAAAAAGAAAAATTGAAAAAATGTTTAAAATTGGCTTTAAACATTACTTTTATTTAATTAAAAAATTAAAAATTTATTTTTTAAATATTCCTAACAATGGTGGCAAAGCAAACCTTTTTATAACTTATTAAGATATAAAGAAACAGGGTATAATATTTAAAACTTACCCCCATTTAAAATCGCGCTAGATCCTACCAAAAAATCAACCAAAACAAATAAAATAAAGGCTAAATAATCCATTGTCATAATAAAATTATAAGCACACCCTTAATTTTTACACATCACAACAAAACCCTTTACTTAGTTTGTAACAGGGTTAATAAGTGTCTTTAATTCACGTGTCCTTGAAACTAAAAGTTATAAAAGTCTAAGAAAAACAATGAATTTTTATAATATTCTTTGAAAACCTCAACGCAAATCAGATTCATTCACAGAGTTTTAAATCAAATCAAAAAGTTGGCGCCAAAGCCAAACCGCGACATGTGACTGGCAACGTGCTTTTGCTCTCCTTTCGTCGTAAGCTTTCCGCAAAAGCTCGCGTTCTTGCCAGCTCTCAGCGGCCACCGCATTCGCCGATGGTTGGCCGAAATCTGAGGCGCGTATTGCGTTCGCGTTGCCGGCGTAGCTGTAGCTGACTTCTGAAACATTTGCTATCTTGCTCATTTTGCGGTCGTCACCGAGCAATTTGCATTTGGCGATCAACGATTCTCCCGTTTTCCCCATGCGGGACATGGGCGTGCGAAATATATTTATGAGTTTTATAAATTTTAATGAATGAAAATTTACTTTTAGTTTATAGCTGATTTAGCCGTCATGGCTTTAAATAAATTATAGTTTAAACAAACTAAAAAAAAAGGTTTTATAGCAAAACGAACTAAAAAGTAGGAAATAATTTTTAAGTTTTAAGAGTTTGTGTTACAGTGATAGAAAGTCCTATAATCAATTTTGACTTATTGTTAATAGGATTAAAATAAAAACTTAATTATTAAAAAAATAATTTAATTATAGTAAAAACGGCGGGGTGTTAAATATTAAATGCTACATTTATTTTATTGGTAGCTATTTACAAAATTGGAGTTATTATAACAATATAGTACAATAAATTGCACCGCACCCCATGCTATTTTACTGCAATTGAATTATTTTGTTAATAATTTTATTTTTCTTTTAATCTTATTCCAAATGAATTAGTCATATTTGATTATTGAACTTTTTATCTCGGTATCCACATTTTCTTTATGCTTAAAAAATATTTTCTACTTTTTAGTTCGGTCTACTATAAAAGCGTGTTTTTTTAAGGTTTTTTTTAACTATAATTTATTTTTTTTATTTTTTAGTCTCAAAACAACATCAAAAGTAATCTTAATTACTTTTGATGTTGGTTGAAAGATTTTTTTTTTAAATAAAATGCATGTAGAAAAAATGCTTTAGCGACATCTATGGTACCATAATTGTACCATTTGTTTGCTTTACATATATTTCATTGCTAAGATTTTTAATTACATCGATAAACGAGAATGACATTTACCGTCGTTCTGTGAATGGTATACACTTAAACTGCAAACTAATCTAGATATTTTTATATTCTAATGATCCTAGTCTGGATATTAGAACAAAGTTATGAAATTATTGTATTGTCATTGGCTCGTAGTTCTTGTACAAATTTCCAAAATAATTAGACTACTTGAAATAGGTGAAAATTACGTTGAAAGATTTTGTTACATACATACATACATGCATACATACGTACATACAAACAGGTAAAGCTGATAAAAGCGTGTTAAAATAGACCGCGTTTTGTGGTTTTTTGCCATGTTATTTTAATTTTTATTTTATTATAATATTATCTGTTCTACAGCATAAATGGTAAAATAATTTTCCTAAGAAATTATTACCAATAGGAGAGCCTTTTTCTGCCAATTGAAAACCAGTGCATACAATTTCGTCCCAAGCATATATTTTTTTTAAATTAAGAAACAATGGTCCTAAATACCGCAATGGGTAGTATAGTATTTTTCAAGATATAAAAAAATGACTAAAAGTATTAGCATTTTATGGTACTATAAGGGTAGATTATATTAGATTAGATTAGATTATTTGAGCGGAGATGGCAAAAATGACCTCCACCACTACAACCTTACCAGATTTATTGTGGTTTCTCCTATCGTTCTTTAGAGTACCTTGTCCAGGCCCGTCTTCTTAACTAGACTTCAGAGTCTTGATACTGGACACTCCATATATCTTGCCGGTTTTGGCTTTTCTTCACCAAGTTTAGTAAACCTAAGCCTACATAGTACTTCGCAGTGGCACCACACATGTAAGACTGTTTCTTCAGCCTCCTGGCAGAACCTACACAGGCTATCCTCCACCAGGCCTATTCTTTCCAGATGCTTGTTGAGTTTGCAATGTCCTGTTAGTTGACCTACCGTTATCCTTACAACTTTACGACTGTGGCTCAGTAGGTCCGAGGTAAACTTGGCCGAGCAGGTCTTAATGAACTGCTTTGCCTGTCGTTGTCCTGGTTTTTGTACCCACCAGCTTTGAAACTCTCTGTCTACCCAGCTCTTAATAGATGCTTTAAGGAGGCCTGCCGAGATTCCACAGAATGGCTTAAGGCCTATCATTTCCATGGCTGATCCTCTTTTGGCTAGGTCGTCGGCCTCTTCGTTACCTGGGTGGCCCTCGTGGCCTAGTATCCAGGCTACTGTAAGTTTGTTTGCCAAGCCGACTTTATCCAGGACCTGTATAGAGTCCCCCACTAGTTTGGAATTAACTTTTGGAGAAGTGATGGCCTTTAGGGCCGCTTCTTGCTACTATAAGGGTAGGTTGACCTAATTATCGCACCCGACCGTACAGGGTCGTATTTCTACCTGACTGGAATAATATATAAGTATTCATGATGTCCTATTTGCCCAGGTTATATCTAAACGTATAGGGTAAAGTGCCGACCTGAACTATTCTCACTCTGTTGGCATGGCCATAAAGGATCACTTTCGAGGATTTTTATTGCAGTCGGAGGTAATCGATATGTCTAGTCATTTTCTTATATCTTGAAAAATACTATAATAAATTTAATATTTAGCTTTAGAAAGCTCACAAATTATGCTCTTAATTTGTAAATTGTTAACGATTTTGTATAACTCACGACACCCACATCACATGATCCAGGTAATCATATTATTGCATGTTTCAAAAAGTATAGTGATTACTGGTAACACGTAATATTGATCATGTAAAAGTCTCAAGAGGACAAGGGTTTAATTTGTGCTATCAAAGTGATACTATACTGGTAATTGTTGCATACAGTGATCGGCATAATTAGCGATCCATATGGCAAACTTTTCATTCCTTATTTCTCAAAAATTTTTATTCTTTATAAAAATATCTGCTGATGCCTAAACTCACAAAACACTAATCAGACAGATCAATAAAAGGGAATAAAACTTCGGTAATAGGTATAAAATTTTATATTAAATCCTATCGAGCCCTTTCGACCAACCTAGGTCATCTTCAAGACCGACACTAAAAGTAAAGTCCGTCCTGGCATGTAGCCCAAAGAATATTTAGTAATATAATTTGTTGATTTATTATCAATAGTCTTTTAATTTTAAAATTTAAATAAGTTAAATACGCAGTCTAATAATTCAAGTAAACTTTAACTCCACGCCACTGGAGTTTAGATGTCGATGGATGAAAAACACTTTAAATGTTCGTTTATATTGCTTATGGGAAAATTTTATATTTTTATGCTGGTTTAATCATTTTTTTATTGAGGTCATATAATTTCTGTATTATACGATGCCTATTAGAAAGTCTATTACAAGATAAGCCTTTCTAGAGTTTCGTGAAAAACGTAACTACTTTTAGTTTGATGTATACAGGGTGTTTTCTAATTAAATGTAAAAATTTATTGGGGCGATTTTCGGGGTGCATTTTAAGTAGAAAACTTTATGTAACCTCCTAAATATCTAACTTTTGAGATACAGAGTGGTAAAATTTTTAAAAATAAATATTTTTTGATAATATCTATAATACCACTTTAGATATTTTAATGAAATTTTGCAAAGATGTACTATGTATCAAAAGGCATATTTTTAGTGAACCTTTTTTTTAATTTCCACCAGTGGCGTTCGTACGGAATTTGACTGTCTATTTTGGCAGACATTAATGGTATGATTTCTCTTAAAATAAAAATTATTTTTGAAATCCCCAACCATTGCTAAGCAAAGTTGATCACTTGATTTTTTTCAATCCGATGCACGATTTTCGCTTAAAAAAATAAAAACCGTTTCTCTGCATGATCCTAACAATATCGGGAAACAATAACACCATGTAGAGAAATATTTAGATTTAATTTTTCTAGGTAAATTTTAATTTCTACTTTTATTTTTAAATTTAAAATTAATCTAGATATTTCTCTGCATGGTGACATGGTTTCCCGATATTGTTATAATCAGACAGGGAAAGGGTTTTAATTTTTTTAAGTGAAAACCGTGCATCGGATTGAAAAAAATCCAAGTAATCAACTTTGCTCGGAAATGGTTGGGGATTTCAAAAATAATTTTTATTTTAAGAGAAATCAGTGGCGTACCATTAATGTCCCCCGGTGAAAATTAAAAAAAATGGGTACATTAAAAATGCCTTTTGATACATAGTACATGTATGCCAAATTTCATTAAAATATCTAAAGTGATATTACAGATTAAACAAACACTTTTTCTTAGACTTCCATTGTCTTTATTTAATGTTTTCACAACGTTTCTAACAGTAAGTATCTCTGATCGATTTCAAATGAATACAGAGTATTCACTTGAAAACGATCCGAGATACTTACTGTTCGTGTTAAATAAAGACAATGGAAGTCCGAAAAGAAGTTTTTGTTCAACCTGCAACATATTCTAGCACCTTCAGAGAAACGGTGGTATTACGGATATTAATAATAAATTAATTATTTTTGAAAATTTTACCACTCTGTATCTCAAAAGTTAAGACGTTTAGAACATACGTTCATATAAAGTTTTCTTCTTAAAATAGATCCAAAAATCGCATTCTTAAATATTTTCATTCAATTAGAAAACACCCTGTATGATATACCGTAAGTTTCTTTCATTTTGTTGTGGCGGATTGATTATTTGAAAAGTCCTTGTTGAATACTTGGCTACACGCCAAAAAAAAACTTTACACAATGGGACCCCTTCGGTCCTAGTTCCGGGGTATACAAAAAAGAAAAAACCCAAAAATACCCAAAAATACAAATACTTATCTGCGATTAGATAAAAATAAATATAAAAACATAATTAAAAACTAAATAATAATTCAAATTAAAATTATTGGAACTTTGACAAAAATTATAGAGATTCTGAGATCGCTTTTTGACGTTAAATTTGTTGTAACTGGTATATTTATTGTTTTTAAAAAATAAAAGGGCGTTGTGTTAATCGATTTTAAGTTTTCCTAAAATTACTTCAGCTTTATGCAAAAGTTACCATGTATTATTTAAAGTACCTAACTGATATATTGAGGCCACAAAATTATCCTTATTTAATAATATACAGGGTGATGTCAATACTTCAGGTACGTACTCAGGGTACAAAAATAAGCATAAAAGTCTATACACATATGGGTCCGCAAGGCCTTCGTTTACCTTTTTGACGTAAAAATGACAAAACAGTTATTTAATTTACTTAAAAATATAATACAGTGCCGTACCAAAAAGTTGTGATTGTTCAAAATAGTAAAAAGGCGTGTAGGTGGCTCCCCCTACTAGAAAGAGCCGTACTAAGATTAGATTCGAATCCGTCATACCAAAAAACCCCTAGATACCAAATTCTACTCTAAAATTAACATTATGCTAGATTTTAGTTAAGAAATAGAAAAATTAAATAAAAATTTTAACACCCTGTATTTCGGAAACGAAGGCGAAGTTTAGACAAATTTGGTCCGCAACCATATTTGTATAAACTTTTAGGTTTATTTTTGGACCCTGACTACGTAGCTGAAGTATTGACATTTCCTTATGAATCACCCTGTATAATGCCCTCTCTTTAATTTTATACTTTTTTAAAACAAGTTTCTTTTGCTAAAATACTAGAAGCAGTAAAGTTTATTATGTAATTATTATCAAATGCGTGTTGGCAGATTTTTTATTTGTGAAATAATGAATGTTTAATGTTCTTTTATGCGTCGGCTCATGGTCTGGAAGTTTTATCTATGTAAAATTTATTGCATTCACAAGAGATATCGTTAATATTGTACGGTTTTATTTTTGTTAATTGTGATCCAATAGTGCTCTGTGTTTTAAAGATGGTACGAATGTAAAGTTTATTACCCATTCGTTGAATTTTATTTGATAAGCCAGGAATGTGTGAAAAATAGTTAGTTGTGCAACCAGTTGGGAAAAGCACTATTTTTCGTAACGAGCAGATTTCTGCGGAACGAGCGAAGCATGTTTCGCAAAAGAATGTGAGTTATGAAAAAAAGTGTTTTTCAACGCGTTTTACACAATATTTTTTATAATTTTGAATATGTTATGGTTCTTTTTAAATTATTCTAATTTTGACATTTAAAGTGACACTTGTCAAAACTCACTGACGTTGTCAAATATCTTACTTTTCATCACCAGTTGCGAAAAATTTACTTTTTGTAACTAGTTATAAAAACTATGATACTTGACAACCTCAATGAGTTTTAAAAAGTGTCATTTTAAATGTCAAAATTTAAAAAAAATAAATTTGTAATAGTTATCTATTTGATTTTTTTCTTAAATTTGGTTGTTCAAATTTGATAAAGCAGTTATTTATAAAATCAAGACAATTAATCGTTTTAAATTCAAATATCTTTAAAATATTATTTTTCGTTCTCTATATTTTGATCCGAACAAATTATTTGCGTTAAAATTTAAGTACCTATCTGTTTGTATGTGTAGGTTTTCTGTAAAAGGTTTCTGAATAAACTTTTACAGTATTGAGTCCGGAAATAGCATATTTCATTAGCAGTACGGAAATGACGATTTTTCCGTGCGCGGGTAACAAATTCGCGTGTGAGGCGCAGCAGAACACGGGAAGTCATGTAAGAACTGAAAAAGCCATTTCTGGACGTGTAATGAACGATATTTTTTATTATACTTAGGTACCTGAAAACAATATGAACAAAAAACATCGCAAAAAATGATTTAAGAAAATTGCGATTATTTTTTTTTTTAAAAACAGTAAAACAAATTAACAAAAAAATACAAGCTAATTAAATCTAAGAAAATTTATTTTGGACGGAACGTTATGATTAATGGTTATATTTATTGTACAATTCGTATTATTGTTGAAGCTCAATCCCTTTTGTATTTCTTTTTGTTGAACTAAAGATGTTTAAGCGAAGTGTTCGTGTATGTTTTGGTTCTCTTGATTGACTGTTACAGATTTTGTAGTTTGTATGGACTCATCTATATATCCTTCTGCTACATTGGAAGAAAGCCATCCTCCGTGTCATTTCAAAGTGAGCAAATCACCGCCGCTTTCTACCAACATGGTAGCCGAAGAACGCCTTAGCCATTAAGTATTTTTGCAACAAGTTTTGGAATACCACTGATAGTATGGCACCCAACATGTTGAGCGTAACATCTTTGGTTTCGGTATCCAACAAATAATCTTCTACTCTCCATATTTTTAGGGCGGTATTTACGGTAAAGTGTACAGGGATTGAATTTGCAATTTTCATTGGTAATGGTAAAACTTCTTGACCTGTGAGTTTTTCCATCTCGTAAGAACACGACAAGGAAACGCCCATTATCTTCCACGTCGTCTAAACTCAAACGTATTAAATCATCTCTGCGGCATGCGCCGAAGATGCCAAACACTAAAATTACTTTTGCTAGTAGATATTGTCCATCTAAAGCTTCACATAAAAATTTGGTTACTTGTTCTGATGTAAGAACCTTGGATTTCTTTGGTACATATCTTACAGCTTGTCGTTTAAAAAAGCGATAGTTTTTGGATATTGGTTGTATTGTATGAGTATTTTCTTTTATTGCCAAACAACTCTTTAACATGGAGAATCGACTCCATAAGGTGGATGACTTCATAGATTTGGCTTTTTCAGAAAAATAAACTAAGAGAATATGGTCACTCACAATTTTCATTCTTTTCTGAGTCCGCCATTCGGTAAAAATGTGATATTCATGATCATATCTCAACCTGGATTTCACTGGTAATAAATCTGCACTCACTTCTGCCGCTTGTTGTAATATAATATCAGGAATATTCGGTTTTTCTTTCAAAGCTGAATTAATTTTTTGAAAATGGCATAAATTTTACTGACAGAAAATAAAATATGTCATTAATAAATAAATCGTTGTTATGAACAGTTTCCATGGATGGATTTTTGTATAAGCGCACGGAAAGAGGGATCGGGAAAAAAAATTCCGTGCGCTGTTCTGAAAATGTCGTATTTACTGTATTTTATACACAGTTGAAAATGTAGTATTTTCAGGTAAGTATAATAAAAAAATAATTACCGCGGACTAGTTAAAACTTTTTTTAGGTTTTGTTGATATAAAATCCTCTCACATACTTAATATACTATAACATATAGTATTTATCTAACTACATAAAAAAAGAATTGTAAAATAACAATAATTTTTAACTGACTTTACTTTTCACCTTAACGTAAATAAAAACAGGATAGTTGCGGTCCATCCAAAAAAAACAGAATGGGTGGTCAAAAACTAGCTTTGTAACAGAAGAAGCGATTTCGATTAAAAAAAAAATACGTCAGATAGCATAAAGCAGTGTTATCAACAATTTAAAATTAAATTTTTCACCAGTGACATAAAAATGTCTCTCACGATTTCTGATTAAAGTTCTAAATAGTTACAAATCATAAAAGAAGTACATTTTCTAGGCAACTAATATGATGTAATAGTATCGTTTAATATGACAATTTTCATTTAAAATAAAATAGTATTTTTTTTTAATACAAAAAATAACATTATTGCTTTTTCCTGCTAAGAAACAAATCGCCCAGACGTCAGTAATTAAATACAAGTAGAGTCCTTTATTTTCAATAAACTATTAAATAATTTTTACGTTGGGTCAAGGTACTCAGTAAATTAAAAATTAAAAGCCATAAGGACCGCTGTGTTCGCACTGTCAATGCATGTTTAATAAATGATAAATAATAAATTTTCAGACGTTGTTGGACTATTTTTTTGAATTTTTAGGATTTTTTGAAACTCACTTTAATATATGTATAGATGAATCATTTTTAAAATGAAAATTCGGTGCCCTTTGAAAAGAAAAAAAAAACATAAAAAGTAGCATAGAGTTTTTATTTTTATTGTCGGCTTTTTATATGGTCTATTACAGACACGTGCGGGAAGCGGCACATTATAAAAGGCAAAGGTAGCCGCAGTGCAAACCAAATCTTTTTTGCTACTTTTTATGTTTCTTTCCTTTTCAAAGGGCACCGAATATTCATTTTAAAAATGATCCAATTATATGTACCTACATGCATTATTTTTGTTTTTATGTTTTTCATATATGAGAGAGTAGAGTAGTGATGTAAGAATACGTATCCAAATTTTCGTTGAATCCGAATATTAAACGGATCCGTATATTCCGGAATCAGTCCGTAAATTCGAATACGTATTCGGTATCAAAACGGGAGCGGATGAATTCTTCCAACTGCCGGTTGATCGGCATCGACGCGGGCTCGAATATGCGATCGGATCCGTAATCGTTACGAGCTGTCTTATAAAGATTTTTCCATTTGTCCCTGGATGGCGCTGCCCTTAATTAAAGCACTTTAGGCATACGTAAAAACTTATTTTTTTAAATAAATACTTATTTTTTAATGCGAAAAAATAAGCGCTAATAATTTCGTCACTCCCTCACGGAAACGTAAATGTTGCGCGAACTTTCTTTTATATGCTAGATAATAAAACAAAAAAAAATAGAATCAACTTTATCCGCGTTACTTTTAATAAGACTTGACCTTCAAGCAAAAAACAGTATTGTTTACCTTTCGAGTTTAACGTAACCGATTTTAAAAAATTCAAAAACTTATTAAAAATGCAGGGAAGGAAAAAAAGGTTACCTCAGAAAGTTATATTTTTTACATTTGACTTGCAGAGCTGTTGTTTTATATTCTTTGTTCCTATGTTGAAACGAATATTTGTTTCTATGTTGCCTTGCTATAACTATTAATAAAATAATAAAATTAAGTATACTGTTATATATTTTTAACCGTAACCTATTATTTACCTCATCGCCGTTTAGTTTATTTTATATATTTTTTTAACAGAACAAACATTTTGATAGGCATAGCGAAAATACAGAAATTTTTTGTAACATAAAGCGGAATTTGAAGCAGCTGCGCAAACCCTGTTGATTACTTGCAACCTTAGACGAAAGAAAGAACTTGCAACTGTCTTTGAATTCGTATCCTTTCCTCTATTCGCCCGCAGCACCGGCACGTCCGGTATCAGCGTGGGGCTCGCGTCATATTACGGTTGCATGTTATTTTCTAGGATACGTATTCAATATTGAACCGAATTCTTGATTCCAATACGTCACTAAGTATACATATTGTTACGTCCTTGTAAAATTTTTCTTCTAGTTGTCTCGACGATTAATCTGTCAACATTGTCATTTGTATCATTTTATAAATTTTTTTTTTAGATTTATAATCGAATTGTGTTGTACATTTTAAATTTTGGTAATAAATAAATTGAAATGTAAACATCATGAAGCTTGTGTTAAATTGCAAGAACACTGAATGAAAGCGTTTTTTTTCCCAAATTTACAGGTGAGTTTGCTTATTTGAAATTCCTTAACTCAATTTACATTAAGGACACCGGATTTTTTTATTTCTGATAATAACATTAAAAATGAAGAAAAGTGTTTACTGTTATGAAAAGAGGAATTTACGGCAACAAAAAGTTCATTATGGAATAGACAAAATAGTTATATTTGTGAAAATGCAATTGCCTTACCTAAGTTTAAATACATTTTTATTTTTAGATTCCCATATTTTTAAATGTAAATAAGAAAACAACAGAAGGCCAAATGAACAAGATCAAAAAACAAGAGACAGAGCTTTAAGCAATTTGTATAACATTATGTAATAATAATAAATGTGTTTTTATTTTGTTTATGGCAAGAAAGTCAATGTAGTTTATTTTACCTATTTTAGAGTAAAATAGCATTATTATGATTATCGAAAATAAATTAAAACTTTAAATACAATCCGCAATGATTTTGCGCCACAGCGGGACCACAGATTATCTATATAAATTAAAAAAAAGATGGGGAACTCTATTTTATCGGTCATTTTATTGACTAGTCCTGCTGTGGCCCCTAAAATCGATTGCGCGCGCCCAGATTTATTTAAAGTTTTAATTTCATTTTTGCGATAATTGTAATGTGCTTATTTTACTCTAAAATGAAGGTAAAATAAACACATTGATTCTTTGCCATAAACAAAAATGAAACAACACATTTATTATTATATTACATAATGTTATTTACAAATTGCATTAAATGTCTTTTTCTGTCTCTTGTGGTTTTTGATGCTTGCTTTTGTATTTGGCCCTTCTGTTGTTTTCTTATTTACATTTAAAATATGAGAATCTAAAAATAAAAATGTATTTAAACCTATAGGTAAAGGTAATTGCATTTTCACAAATATAACTATTTTGCCTATTCCATAATGAAACTTTTTGTTGCCGGGTAAATTCCTCTTTTCATAACAGTAACACTTTTTCTTCATTTTAACGTATTATCAGAAAAAAAATCCGGTGTCCCAAGTATAATTAAATTGAGTTAAGGAATTTCTAAATATAATCACTGTAAATTCCTTGGGAAAAAAACGCTTTCCATTCAGTGTTCTTTTAAAGAACAATTTGCACAAACCTTTAAAAAATGATAATTTACATTTCAATTCAATTATTTATTACCAAAATTTAAAAATGTGACAACAGTCTAATGTGATTATAAATACTAATAAAAAAATTTTAAATTATAGATACAAATGACAGTATGTTTTAAACGAATCACAGATCGTCACCGACAGAACTAGAAGATAGAGAATTAATGTGACAACGACGTTACACTAGCGCCATAGCGGACTAGTCAGTACTAGGAGTGCCCAGGCCCTAGTCGAACTAAAATGACCGATAAAATAGAGTTCCCCATCTTTTTTTTTAATTTATATAGATAATCTGTGCGAATACGTATAATCCGAATATCAAAAGGATACGGAAATTTACATCACTATGAGAGAGCTTAAAATGCAAACAAAGATATTGCTGTGATCTGTGATAGATATATTATGACGTAAAGAAAAATATAGACAGCCTTAGTTTCATGGATTTACAATACTGCTTTTCATATAGTGTGCTTAAAATAAATATTACAAATACAGAAATCTGTTTTTTACTTGATAGTTTGTTCATCTGACGCTAGATGTCACAGAATAATAATATTTCAGCTACCCTTCGGAAGAGGGCAGAAACAATAATTTTATACTTATGGTAGACGATCTCCTAATTGTAGACAGTACAGCATTGCTAACTCCGGGGTTTTCTTCCTAAATTTAAAAGAAAATGATTATTTATAGTGTTTATTGGGGGGTAAGAATTCTTGGGGTATTTTTATGCATAAAACTTTTTCTAATGTATTGTCAATGATCGATATACAACGTATTGTATATTTCTTTAATAAACCTATTAACGAATACTTAAGTAAATATTATATACACCACAAATAGGTTAAATTAGGTGATAAGTGATAAGTAAATATTTAAATATTTAAAATAGTTTTTTCTTAGACCATCAATTCTTTGTTTAAAGCAGATTAAGGGTTTTATCTAAGCCAAAGGCCAAGTTCCTTATTGAGATTTTTTGCTTTTGCCCCTTATTTTGCTTCAATCCATGAATCCATCATGTCACGTGTTTTATTAAAGATTCTAAAGGAGCTTTCAATGCCGAACTTGTCTATTGAGTGATTTTAAAACCTCGTTTTATTAACGGAACAAGAAAAGGTAATTATTATGACTTATTGCCAAGAACCAGCTGTTCTCACGGCCAATCGGTTAGGCTGCTTCTAGAAGGTAAATACTCGAAGATCTAACCTATATTTACACTCGTGGTTGTCAACGTTGTCAACTGTCAGCATTTGTTTGCCCAAAAATTATTTTTTTAATTTTACTTTTTTGATAAGCTAAGCAAAATCGTACGTGCTACTTTAAAGAAAGAATAAAGTTGATAAAAACCACGAGCCATAATCTTTGTTTATTTGTAAAGGTAAATGCTCTAAACAATGTTCAATCTAATACTAACAACATTCTAGAATTCCCCAGAATAACTCAAATTTCACTTATCTTTCTACATTTTTAGATATCTTTATGATGAATAATAGATTTCAGCAGATGATTTTGTTGTAACAATAGAGATGTATGCCTGGGGTAGTACAATTCATGGAGAGCTTGGTTTGGGTGGTATTGAAGATGAGCATATTCTTACACCGAGAGTTTTAGATTGGTATGTATAATGTTGTTTATAGTCCCGGGATGTTTCTGCCTTAAGGACAAGACAATGTTTGGTTCTATATTTTTTATTTAGAAAAAACCCTTATTCTGCTTTAAACAAAGAATTTATTCTCTAAAAACTATTTTAGATACCTATTTAATTATTAAAAATGATTTTGGCAGTATAATAGTTTCAGTTAATCCGGGGTACTTAAGGGTACAGAAATCATTGACAAAGCTCTTAAATTAAATAATACAAAAAAAGTAACTCATATCTTAATACCACTTTTTCTTTACATTAGAAACAATACTAAAGCAAATAATACTTACAACATGTAATATTAAAATGTGTAAAAAAGTAATACAAAATTATTATTTTAGGTAACAATTGCATAAACGGTTTTCTGCTATTTTTGGATTTTCTGAAATTTTTTTAATAAAATTACATTTAAGTATCCTTTGGAATAACAAATATACTACCGGAAAAGAGAAATTGTGTTTAATTTTTGTTTTTTCAACCACATAAACTAACAGGATCTTGGACTGAATTGGAGTGCTAGGCGGGGTAAAAACGTATAAATTAATAATTATTTACTAAAACATGACACACAGAAACAGAAATCTATTGATAAAATACGTAGAAAATCGGGAAAAACAACTTTTAATTTAAATTAAAGAAAAATATAGGTTAGAAATAAATCTAATATCTGATAACACATTCTTTCTACATTGTCAAATTCAAAATAAGCATCAACAGTGTTGCCGGACTTAATAATTTTTCAGCCAACAAATTTTGATATTCCTGTTCGGTCTGAAATATAATTGGGAAAAAATAAAAGGGGGCTAACCACAACTAACCAAAACTAACCAACTAAGGGCTCTTGAATTTGTCTAAAAAGTAGATCATGGTTTATTCTGGTTAGTTAAAGCGGCTTTTTATTTTCCCTAATTACATTTCAGACGTGAAAATGCGGGGACGTATTCGAAAAGACCCCGATTTGGCAACACTGCACGCTGACGTTTCTTGTCATAAAGGGGATTTTCGCATTATATGGAGAAAATCAATGGTAATTTTAAATTTTCAAATTAAAATAAAAAATATTAAAACACATAATTTCTCTTCTCCGGTAGTATATTTGCAATCTCTAAGGACACTAGAATATGACTATACAAAAATTTTGCCATATAATCCAAAAATAGGAGAAAACCGTATATGCAATAATTACCTTATTTTAAATTAATAACATTTTAAAATACAGTAAAACATAATATTTCAAAAGAAAAATTAAAAATAAACCAACACAAAAAATATAGAAAACAATAAAAGAAAAATAGTGTCTGACACAAGGGATTTTATCTTTAAAAAGCAGGTTATTTTTGACCTTATTTCCACTCATGTGGATCTTAAAACATTTCTAAAAAATTGCAGACAATACACAGCATCAATCCCAGTAAAACTTTTTTTAAGGAATATCTATGGTTTAATGCAACTTTGGAAAACCAATTTATAAATTACAATCTGGAAATGATATAACAATCATAACTTATTAATAGTATTATTATTAATTTATTCCAAATATTTAAAATATCAAAAGAATGATGCTCTGTGGGTCTTATACCATATTATATGGTTCTAGGTAACCTGTTATTATTATTATGGTAATTGTTTAGAATCAGGGCTCCACCTATTTTTGGAAATAAAAAATCTAAAAATAGAGATATTGACATGTTTTTAAATTGTTCTTTTTTACGGGCATTTACGAATCTTTTAAGAAAAATTCAAGAATTTTTTTTCCAATGCTAATTTTTGTGTTGAAAATTAAAAAATTGGGTATTTTCCTAGTTTTTTGTCAATAAAATGCATCCATTTAAATTTAGGCATTTCTAGTGATTTGTTCCATATTCTATGTGTAAAGAAAAATAATAAAAAAATAAAATATTAATTTGGAATGTAAAAAAAAAGTTTAATTGAAAAATTTACATTTTCAAGTTTTTTTCTATTATTCTATTTTTGATAAACTTTAAGCATAAAAATATTTGACAACTGAAAAAAAATATTTAATTTTTTCAAATTTTTAAAAAATTGAAAGATAAATAATTTTAAACTTTTTTTTAAATTGTTCTATTTATAATAAATATTAAAAAAAAAATTAAGAAGAAAATTATTTTCTAAAAATTTCAAGCAAAAACAAAAAAAAATAAATTTTTAGCCAACTTAATTTTCAATTTTTTATGACCAAAAATAGGTGGAGCCGCGATCCTAAACAATTACCATTATTATAATTAGCTTTGATAATAATTAAAAAAAAAAACATTTTAAATAGGTACTTAAATACTAATTAATATCGAATATGCTAAATGACACAGGAAAATTACAAGAGATGGAATAATTTTCAAAAACATTTTAAAGTTGGATTATAATTATTATACATAGAAAAAGTTAAAAAAATGGATTTCCTTTTTGTAGTATAGTACAGGTTTGTGAAAATCCAAGTAAGAAGTTTTAATTATATAAAAACCCTGCACTCTTGCATTGGTCAGCTAACCAACGAATTCTTGGATAGAAATAAAGTAAACAAACCTTGTTTGGCATTAATATATTCAGGGGGGCAAGGAGGGATAGTTCTTGTAAACACACTGCACGGCAATATTGACAACACTGACTCAGGAAATAATAACTTTTTCAATGTTTATGGCATTGCACCATAAATTACATTTTTATAAATTGATGATTCTTTATTGTTAAAAATTATTTTTAAAGCCGGAAAACTATTTTTGTTTATAATCTGAAGTGACAGACAGATATGACATTTACTTTAGATGCTCAATCCGGTTGCTGTTGATCAAGTCAGTTTACAAAATGTGATATTGAATAATGCAACCTACTAGAAAGAGATAAAATGACATCGAAGTGCCGTACAACACCTGATTTACTATCATTTTTTATTAAACGATTGCAGCAGCTGTCCAAAATAAGCTTGTCGGTGCTTGGAACTGTCATATTAATAAATGTTTATATTTAAATCGATGTTGCCTATATTAACACAAAAACCAATATTTTTTAATAATTTTATTACATTTTCAAGGTAATTTCCTGATTTTGGTTTTTGAGATCTGGCAATTTGTTTACGTTTTTCCAAAACAAAAACAAACAGATCACTATACCAAACACCCTGCCTACAAACTGGCGTTGCGTTAATTCTAGTCCTTGAGTTCGTTGCATCTAACTAATAGTTTAAAGGTCTGTCAAATTGAAAAAATATTAAGATTTAAAGGAGATAGAAGGAGGAGGAGATAGGAAGGAGAATAGCATTTTTTGCTGTTTTCACTTAAATTTTTGGGATCCAGGCCAACTAGCCAATGTCATAGCAATGGAGAGCAATTATGGTTCTCTCACCCTAAGCCACTTTATGAAAATTATCATATTTATTCAGGTCTTCCATTAAAATAATATTAAAGAAAATACTCTAGTTATTAAAATTTATATAGCAAAGGGTAGAAATAATATTACAATAAATATTTTAAGTAATCCAAACAATTAAATTATAAAAAAAGAGTGGAACTTATTAATATTAACATAGGGTAATTGTTAAAAATCGCGGCTCCACCTACTTTTCGCCATAAAAAATCGAAAAATTGAGTTACTGTTTTTTTTTTCAAAATATTCTACTTTTCGACACATTGAAGAATAGAACTGAATAAATATTTAATAATTTGATTTTCCCAGAGTCAATTTAATTTAAAAGGGCTAAATTTTCAAATTTATTTTTTTTCTTAAAAACTTAATTTTTTTTTAATGTTTATTGAAAATAGAACAGTTTGAAAATATTTGTTTTTGATGTTTTACAGTTTTTTAGAAAATTGCAAAATTTACATTTTTTTTTTTTTGATTGTCAAATATTTTTATTCCTAAAGTTTATCAAAGTAGAATAATTAAAAAAAAAATCAACTTTTCCATTAAAAAAAAATTTGAAAAATCCAAAATTGATATTAAAAAAAAAATACATATTTGTCTTTACATGTAGAATATGAAACAAATCACTAGAAATTGCTAAACTTAAGTGGATGCATTTCATTGACGAAAAACTTTTAAAAAATATTCATTTTTTTTATCTTGAAAATAAAAATTAAGACCGAAATATTTTTCTTAAAAGATTCGTAAATGCGCCGTAAAATAGAAAAAAAAATGAAAAAAAGCATGTCAGTATCTCTATTTTTCGATTTTTTATAGCCAAAAATAGGTAGGGCAGCGATTCTAAACAATTACCTTACATAGAACACCTCTCTTTTGCCTTGGCCCTGCCTTATATATGACGCCTCTGAATAAAAAAAAAGAATATTAAAAAGTTAATTGTAGAATTGTTGCCTTTTGATACTCAAAAAATCACCTGAATTTTATTTATAACAGTTTTTAAGATATCAGTCGAAGACCATCTTCAGGATTCTCATTTTTTGAAGGCTTTTGCTCTCCCAGAAAGCATTTTCCATGTTAATGTATACAAACTTTTTGTCCAGTTATTATGTGAAGAATATGCTTTCAAAATATTTTATGCTTATTTCAGGAAACTCTGTGTAGCCACACATTAAAGCATTTTTGATTTTTTTATTTATCTTCCTTGTCTTTTTGGTCAATGTAAGTAATATATCGATTTTATTTTAGGTATTTAGCTAGTACTGTGGTAGAATGTGCACTAGGTGATAACCATACCCTGTTTCTTACCAAGGATGGAAAGGTTTATTCTTGTGGAAACAATGATTATGGTCAGTTGGGCCATGATCAGCCCCGGAAAAGGCCACGTATGTCTTTATTTAGTATGTAAAATTTTGCTTATGTGTTTTATGTGATTTTTTTTTGTAATAGGTATTTCCAGTAAAATTTTAATACTAGTTAAAATTTATGGTGTAGGGCATATTATAGACTAATATTTGTTCCGATTCTGGGTCCAACAAGTGATTATTTATCTTGTTTTTTTAAATATGTCAAATTTTTATGACCTGGGATTTAAATCAAAATTATCCTAACTGTACTTAAGCCGATTTCCACCTAGGTGCTTTAACCAGGAGTTTATCACCCCAAGTGAAAAAGCTTTAAGTTTTTAGATTCACACTTGCGAGTCATCGGTTAAGGTTAAAACTGATGCCTTTTCACTTGCCAAAATAGGATAGGTTCTAATTTTCCCCCATATTAAAGCCTTTTTGCCAAAATTCCCTTATAAATTTACAGTTTGCAGCACAAAACTTAATTGCCATTCAAATGTGCATGGATATGAAGTTTCACCCATGCCCTTAAAAAAACCCAACAATGAGCTGATGGGTGATGACTTATGAGTCACTGGTGAAACCCCTTAAGTAGACATCAGCCTTTACTTTAAAATTTTACTGTGTTAAGATTTGTTGATGTCACAAAAATTTTAAACTTTACTGAGGCAATGTAATTTTGTAAAATAATAGGGGGGCAAAAGAAATTGCCACTGTCAAATTTTTCTTGCATTTAATATTTCTTTCTTCAAACTCAATTAGAGTGAGTGCACAAGTAGACTCAGAACTAACCAGAATCTTTCAAGATGTAAAAAGCACCTTTACAGTTGGAAATTCTATTTAATATTGCACTGTTATGGGCAACTTTTAAATTAAAATTATTTTTAATAATGTAAAATTTTCAACCACAGAACCAATTAATTATACCTAAACTTTTAATTTAACACACATTGTAAATAGGTACTCAGTTATGTATCCCAGAGACAAGAAGGAGGTGTTGGGCATATAGAATAAAATTGTGAACAGAACTATGTTTAATTTTAGATTTCACAATTAGTACTTTGAGGGGTCTAGATTTTTGGATAGGAACTTAGCCTTCATTTGACATAAATGTTTTTGGTGTGATATCAAAAACACTGGCTTTTTTCATGCTTTGGGAGATTTGTTTTACACTTTTTGGTACCCGATATCCAATGATAAGGATCTCGTTTTAAATACTTAATTTTTAATTTTAAACAATGCAATAATTTTAGATATGCAGCATACCTTATCTTGTTTTTTATAATTAAAGTAGTAAGTAAAATGTGAATCATTTTATTACTTTTTTAAATATTTTGATTCACTGATAAAAGACACTTTGTTTTTTTGCAATTATTAAATATATCAGCATGGGCGAAATACGAGTGTTCTAAAGAACACAATAAAATCATTGATTTATGACATACTTTGTTTAAATTGAAAAGTCTAATTTTTGTCTAATATGTCACATTACATATTTTTCATTGTTTAGTTATTTTTTTAACACTTTACATATAACATATTACCCAATTCTTACACACATTCATATGGTAACACTGCTTTGTTTTAAAAGTTTTTGCTTTATAAAATATTTAATTACATTTTGATAGCTATAATAAATAAAATACTCGTTATATACAGGGTGATTCCTGAGGAAATGTCAATACTTCAGGTACATAGTCAGGGTCCAAAAATAAACATAAAAACCTATACAAATATGGGTCCACAAGGCCTTCGTTTTCGAAATACAGGGTGTTAAAATTTTTATTAAATATTTATTTTTTTAATAAAATTTATGATAATGTAAATATTGGAGTAAAAATTGGTATCCGGGGGTTTTTTGGTGTAACGGATTCGAATCTAATATCTTATTACGGTTCTTACTTGTAGGAGGAGCCACCTACACGTCTTTTTACTATTTTGAACAATCACAATTTTTTGGTACGGCCATGTATTGTCATTTTTACGTCAAAAAGGTATACTTGTTAAAAGTTGATATGAGCAACCGTTTTCGAGATATTTGGATTTAAAAAAATTACGACGCATCTGATTTTATTATAGCAAAATTTAAAAAAATTAAAACAAAATGTATAATTAAACAATATGTATTTTAATTTTTAATAAAATTATTGTTCTTAAATTATGTTTGGCAAAACATAAGCTAGATTTTATATTTTTTAAAAATCCCACCATTTACTTCTAAGCACATGTCAGCTCTGTGGTGAACACCCTGTACTCGAAAACGAAGGCCTTGCGGACCCATATTTGTATAGACTTTTATGTTTATTTTTGGACCCTGACTATGTACCTGAAGTATTGACATTTCCTCATGAATCACCCTGTATAGCTAAAAGTACAATAAAAAAAAAGTTATCCATAAATTTTGGTAGCTATGTACAGGGTCTCCCAAATATAATCCTCATCATTGGGACCTCAGAAACTTGAAGGGATATGAGGTCGGTTAAATGGAGGCAAAGTTGCGCAATTTCATGCTGATAAATGCCACCTTGGAAGTTTAAAAATTTCGAATACCTTCGTAGACTTTTGGAAAAAACCGAATATTCGCGATTTTATTTTTATTTTTTTATGACTCTATTTCAATAGATGTAACAAAATCAATTTCACATTCCCTTTGCTTCTTTTTCTGTTCTATAAGAAGTGTTATTAGATTTACATACCGACGTTTCGTCTTTGAGCTGCCATCATTAACTTTAATTTTTTTAAATATGGTCCTAGAATTTTTATTATTGATTTTAAGAGCTTCTCAGATCCCAAAAATAATTATGTATCGCCCTTATTCAAAAGATTCATAATAATGGCAATTTCCAAGAAATCATATGCTAGAGAGAGACAGATAATTGGTTTTGGAATCCTAACAGCTTATAAAATCCGTAATAAAAAAATCCAGGACCGTAATTAAAAAAACAAAACTGATAATGGCAGCTCAATGACGAAACGTCGGTGTGTAAATCTAATAACACTGTCTTGTAGAACAAAAAAAAATAGCAATGAAAATGTAAAATTTATTTTGTTATATCTATTCAAATAGTATTCCGTTTTTTCCAAAAGTCTTCGGAAGTATTCGAATATTTTAAACTTTTAAGGTGGCTTTTGATCAGCATCAAATCGCGCAACTTTTCCTCTATTTAACCGACCTCATATCTCTTTAAGATTCCGAGATCTCATTTGGGATTCCCTGTAGCTAAAATGTAAATTAATGTTATTAGCATAATATTGCTATTGTTTAAAGATTAATCTGTAAAAATTTTTGTACAACCCGAGACTCAATGAAACATCGATTATGTTTTGTTCGACTGCAATTTGAAATCAAGATAAAGCACTTACTTAACCAGAAGCCACAATAGACCGATCGGTCGCGGTGGAAGGGTGTTATACCCACTCACTTTAAACCTACCTACTTAACCAGAAACACAGAGATATTCTCGTTTTTACATGTTTTATAGTCTATTTAGTATATTACTACATTATTTTTGCAATAAGTTGGTCATTGAATGCAGCATCAAATTACAGTGAAATATAAACATTGATGTTGGTAAAATTGCAAATAATGTCCTAATTTGTGTGTTCCTTTATTATTTTGTAGATTTAGAATACTTAAGATTCACGTGGCCAAAAACATGTTCCATCTTGAATCTCATCTCGTATGTGTTTTAGAACATAGCAAATTTAAGTTAAGAAAGCAATGATTATACAGTGCAAAAACAATACAAGTTATTTTTTGTCACGCTCTTTTTTATGAAAGACATTTTTATAATGAATGTCCCAAAGAGTATAGCGGGATAAGCATATGTTATGTATATTGTATACTCTGTATGTATCCTAAATCAGACCCTCTTTAGCATATTGTTCTCATGTCTGGGATTGGCGTCTCCTACAACACTTAGCATTCTAGACTTCATTTAAAGAAGAGCCGTTCGTCTTATTAATGATGCCACGCTTACAGAAAAGCTTCCTCCTCTTGCCTACCTTTGAGCTGTCGCTCTTCTATAGGTATTTTTACAGCTTCTGCTTAAAGGAGTTGGCCAGCATAATTCCTCCTCTGGCAGCTCCCAACAGATCAACACGTAGTGCAATTTTTATGCATCCTTTTACAGTTCAACTGGAGAGGCCCCGAACTTCCCGCTTTCTTTGTTCCTTTATCCCCAGAGTCTCCAGATTATAGAACCTGCTACCCGCAGAAGTTTTTCCTTCTTCTCCCAGTTTCCAAATATTTAAGTCCCGTGTGAATAAACTCCCTCTCGCCACACTTAAGACACCCACGGTACAAGGGTGGTAAACTTAGCAAGGAGTGCTCGATTTTTACTATTTGTCCGCAGATATAGGTTATGTTTGGACGTCACCCGTTTGCCCATTTCGCCCAGAAGGTAGATTTTATTAATTTTTGTTAAATATTCAACTTTTATAAACTATTTTGGATATGCACTTACTATTAGAACTGTAATGTATAATATTTTAAAAAATTAAGACTTTATATTACTTGTAAACAAAACAAACAGGCAAACGGATTACGTCACAAATACCGAATTGACATTTAAATTGGTGTATATGGGCTTAAATGGGATCGAGCACTCCTTGTTAGTTTTATCACCCTTGTCCACGGTACGTTAACACTTAGGCATCAGCCAATAATTTGAATTGAACTGTTTACAAAAAATTAATTATTATTACTTGTTTTATTGCTAATTTTTTTATAAACATCTGCAATGCTCAAACATTTGTAAATAAAGTGCCCAAAAAACACGGCGAAAGTTGGGGCATGCGCACAATTTTTTTTTTAACTATTACAAGGACTATTATTTTTGATTTATTGAATTTATTTAAAGTTACACTCGCACTAACACTACTTAACACAAATTCACTCTAGTATTTTAGTATTAAAAAATTACTAGTGGTGGGTATGGATGTTTGTTAATTTTTAAAATTGACTTAAATTAATTTTTCTGCAGAACTCGTCACCGGTTTGGATGCATATAATATTACCCATATAGCGTGTGGGGCTATGCATTCTGTTGCTTTAAACCAGTGGGGTCAAGTTTTTTCCTGGGGCTCAGATTATCACGGACAACTAGGCCAGCAGCTGGGCGAAAATATTCAACCCATACCAAAAATTGTGAGGGCGCTCGCGTCTCACCATGTTGTGCAGGTGGCTTGCGGACATAGGCACACAGTGGCACTAACTAATAGTAAGTAAACTATAAGTAAAAAATAATCATAACACAGAATAAAGAATACACAGAAGTCGGACTCTTAAAGACTATGAGGGTAGAGGGAAGGAGAAATATCTCATGTGGGTGACGAATTGAAAAAGTGTTCAGCTGTAAGGAGTAAAAAATCCACCATAAGTGACGCTAGCATAGGCAAAGGGTATGAAATGAAAATAGCAGTTGTTAACAAATTGAAGTTTGTCGAGTTAGGAAATAAAGTAAATATAGTCTAGGATCCCACTATAAAACGACCTTCACCGAGCTGGTTAATGGATGAAAAGTATTTTATATTCAATTAAATATGTCAATAAAAATATTGCAAAAGGGTTGTCTAAAAAATTTCAAAATTCTATACCAATCGAAAGTATGAACCCATAGAATATGCAAACGTTAGGTTGACTATTTTTTTTCCGTCACAGCTCTTCGGTAGGCAGGTATAAACAGGTAAATCGATACTAGTAACTTGCACCGGTGTGGTTAATAAATTTAAGTTTAATTAAAATAAAGATTATTTCATTACGAATACGGTGGTATAGGGTTGTCTGCGAAAAATCAGTCCTGAATTCCGATTGTCGAGTTTAAAAAGTAAAATATTACTGCGAGTGAATGCGTGCGACTGAGAGGTCCCAGCGAACCATTCCATGCGATAGAAGAATACATAGCATAGCAGCTGTATTAGGGGTATTTTTATTGACATATTTAATTGGATATAAAGTACTTTTCATCCATTAACCAGCTCGGTGAAGGTCGTTTTATAGTGGGATCCTATACTAATATAACCTAAAATAAATCACTTCTGTCAAAAAACGTGAAGGTTTGTAAATTGCGTATGTGTGTAATTGTAAAATACTTTTTAAACAATTAAATCATTTAAGCAAATTCTCATTTTAAACAGCACAAATCATAATTAAATAAAATAATTATTAAATATGCATCTGTGAAATGTTATTTCACCCAAATTCTCCTTCAAATCACCCAAATTTTTAGAACCTGAATCTAAAAACTCCCTCATTATTGTTTAAAATTATAAAATATCTATAAACCACAGGAAAACCCAAAACTGCCTCGGACTGTCAGGTGGTACCAATATGACCGAGTGACTTTTCTCTTGCCCTTGAAAAGAGCCCGCGTTCTCTCTAGTTACTTTTATAACTTTGTTGCTTTTGGCGCTCTCTTTGAAATTTACCCTTTTGCTACTGTAGCGCCACCCTAATTTAACGCATTTTGACGGACAGTTTTTTTATGTTAAAGATAGTTCTCCCTTCCTCTACCCTCCATATTAAAAACCGCCAAACAAATTTGGCAGTAAAATTGCGGGGACCTCGACTTTCATGTTTTTAATTTTACAGGTTTGGATTAAAGCTGTTTATTCTTTTTGAATAATTTTAGTCACTTTAACTATGGAAATGTGGAAATTTATAAAATATGTTTTATGGTGGGTGATCAACAATTAAAGCACAGACTAGTATGTATATTTAAAAAATATATATGTACTGGGTTTTCCAAACAATAGCCTCATCTGAACTACTTTCCTAAAAATCTCTAAAACAAATATAATGAAATGTTAAATTAATTTGATTTTTAATTGCTTAAGTGATTTAAGTCTTTTTTATAACTGAATATAGCCATAATCAGAATTTAGTTTAATTTTTACCTTTCATTATACTTACTATAAAGTAAAGTCAGACACCCACGGTATGTTAGTACTTAGGCCTTAGCCTTCGTAGACTTTCCCAAGATAAAAAAAAATGTAATCATGATTCAAATCGAAAAAAGAAAATAAGGGGCTGGTAAATTACTGTTTAAAACTATTTGATTAGGAAAACTCTATTTTATATGATTTACTCTTATTTCATACACCTTAAAAATTTCCCTAAATATTCTTATTTCATACACAAAATTAATTATTCAATTTTCGACATCTCGTTTCGTACACAATTGCGGCTTAAATGGAGAAGTATACTGCTCCTACTTTTAGTGATTTATTTCGTCTGAAATATAATTGGGAAAAGTCGCTTAAACTAACCAGAACTAACTATGACCGACCAGGTCTAAGGACTTTTGAATTTGTCTAAATTATCCCTACGTAGAAGTTATTAACAAAATTTTATTAATTTTTAATATGGCATTTATTTGATTGGTTATTTGGGTCGTCACAATGGTCGGTGTAGAAAACGAGAAGCATAAAATTGATTAAATAATTCAGTGTTCGAAACGAGAATATTTTAGGTAAATTTCTGAAGTGTACAAAACGCTAGTGTACGAAACTAGAATACACCTTTTATATATTATTCGATGTAGGTGTTTGTGTGTGTGTGTTCATAGTTGTCAATTTTTTTTGTTCGACGATTACAAGACAATCGTCGCTAAGAATTAAGTATTCTACCACCAGTAAGTGCTTTTAAATGATAATTACACCTTATATAAATCTGCTTGGAATAGAATTCATTCATTTGCAGAACAGGTAGAAAATATCTAATGGTCGGTGTCGACTGTGCCAACCCTGTCTCCATCAACTCAGTATCCTTTTGTCGGCTCATTGAGTCAACTTTACTGCTTAAATTAATTTGAGTTTTTCTTCTGTGTGTTCTCTGACCCTCTGAAAAACCTATCCATCCTCACAAAAATAAAGTAACTTTGTAATTTGTATACAATGGGAACTATAATTGACAAAAACCACTCCTTACTTCAGCAGTCACATCTTATAACTACAAAAACTGTCTATTTTAGGTGGAGATATATTAGTATGGGGTGCTAACAATTTTGGACAACTAGGATTAGGTTTTTTTTCTCAGTGTGAAACTCTTCCCAGGCCGATACACTCGCTGAGGGGAGTTCCAATTGCATATTTAACATGTGGAGCCAATCACACTTTCGCTATATCAAAATCTGGAGCGGTATATGGTTGGGGTAGGTAATTAATTGCACATGAGTATAAGTATGAATTTTTCAAGCAAATACTTTATATACAGTATAAATGTATTTTTTTTTCAGGAAAAAATACTAAAGGTCAACTAGGACTTAATGACACAGACAATAAAATGTTTCCCACTCAACTTAGAACATTAAGAAATCTTAAAGTTAGGTATATAGCTTGTGGCGAGGAGTTTTCGGCCTTTTTGACTCTGGATGGAGGAGTTTTTACATGCGGTGCCGGCATGTATGGTCAGTTAGGACATGGTAGTAACTCTAATGAAATTTTACCTAGACAAGTAAGAATAAGTGTTAGGGTCTTAAGCAAAACCATTATATTTCGAATTTAGACTTATAAAATATATACTTATCTTGGTTTTAATTCCATCTTTGGTTCCTAAAATTAAAATAATAATTAAAAAATTAAAAATCTTAACCAAAAATTGCTAGTTGGATATAACTATACAGTATGTCCACGGATAGATATCCCAATAGCACAAATGGACCAAAAATTTCGTATTTCAACAAAAAGTCATTTTTGATAAAAAGGTCTCCATCTCAAAAAAATGTGGTCTATGGGGAGAATTTTTAATTTTTTTTTTATACAGGATACCCAAAAAAAAAAAAACAAAATACCATCAAGACTAAACTAACTTTATTTATGGTTTTAAAGTACAATGGCAAATAAAAAAAGGTTTTAAATCCTATTCAGTGCTTCCATAAGAAACGGTCCTATTATTCTAAATTTGGGATTTTCTGTGCTCCAGTATCTTACGTGCTGGAAAGCCACTGTACCGTTTGTTGAAAAAGTCGATTCATCAGAGAATAAAATTATTTTGTGGAATTGGTTATTTTCATTTAAAATTTTGTCTCCTACCCATAAACAAAAATCCTGTCGTTTCGCATAGTCTCCATCTTCTAAAGCTTGATTAAAATGTGGTTTGAATGGGTACCCTTATTTTGTTTAGAAATTTTTTGAATTTGACTTTTTTGTATGATCTGCAAATTTTGGGCTCGTTTCCTTAGTGAGAGAAGTGGGTTCTCCGCAGCAGATTGTAAGACCACAACGATAGCTGCATCATCCTCATCAAACAGTTTCTTTTGCGTGTTTAAGTATTCCACCGACCCCGTGTGTTTGAATTTCTTGATTAATTGCCGAATTGCATACGTCGAAACATAAACTCCAGAAAACTTTTCGATAAATCGTTCTTGTACAAAATTGTAACAGTTTTCACTGGTACCATAACACTGCACCAAAAATATTTTTTGTTCAATGGACAGCATATTTATTATAATATTTTAAAACGAGATTTTGGACAACTTCGTGACATTAAAATAATATCATGACGTTTTGTTAGGGTTTTTGTGATAAACAATACCTGCTTTTGATGGGATAGGTGAAAAAGGTAAAACTAGATATTCTTTAGTAAAAATAATACACACATTAATATGATGCTGGAGCAGAGAAAATCCCGAACTCAGAACTCCTGCCAATTCCATTCCTGCCCATTTCGTATTTTGGGATAATAGGACCGTTTTTCTTTGGGAACATGTGCAACAGGAATTCATACATGAAAATGCTACAAACGTTTTTTTTTTTTGGATAAGTTGTATGAACTGCTTTGCCAGTACCGGGGACAAATGTAGCTTGGGTCCTTTATGTAAGCACTGAATAGGATTTAAAACCTTTTTTTAATTGCCATTTTACTTTAAAACGATAAATAAAGGTAGTTTATTCTTGATGGTATTTCATTTTTTTTTATTTTCTGGGTACCCTGTATAAAAAAATCAAAAATTCTCCTCGTAGACTACATTTTTTGGAGATGCAAAACTTTTTATCAATAATGACTTTTTGTCAAAAAACGAAATTTTTGGTTTATTTGTCCTATTGGGATGTCTATCCGTGGACATACTGTATAGTACGGGATCCGAACAAGAGGTGATCTTTACCCACCTGCTTACCAGATGACAAGAATTTTTTATCAAATTTTATATGTAAAGAAAAGTATCACCAATGGGTTGCTTACTAATTTATATATAAAGCTAGGATAAATTTAATTACCATAGTTACATTCTTTTTAATACTTTTCAAAAAAATTAAATCTCATTCTAAAGTATAAAGCCTAAAGACTATGGAAACGTTGGGGTGCCTAACTTTTTCTGGTCATAACTATTAGGTTGCTAGGTTAAAAGATTTAAGTATAAGATATTGTAATTTAAACCCATCTGCTTACCAAATAAGTTTTATACTAAAATGAAGATTATTTTATTGCAAACCCGGTGGTATATGGTTGCCCGCAAAAAAACAGTCAAGAATTAGGGTTGCCAGGCTTTGAAGTTTAATTTTTTTCTTTATTTTAAATGTTAAAAATTCCTAGCAACTAGATTTTCTTTATTAAATACAGCGTATCCAAGATAAGGATGGCCAGTATGGGTATCTCCAAAATTTAAGAGATAGGTGGGTTGTTTAAATTTGGCAAAGTTGCGTATTGGGGAGCTCAATAATACGCCGTTAAAAAATGGAAGTTATCTTTTGTGTTTTTGGAAATATGGCGCAAAAACTGAAATTTGCGGTTTTCGTTTTTGTTGTTTTACTAGTTTATTTCAAAAGTTAGGAAAATTTTAAAAATTGATTCGCATCGGAACTTTTTGCTCTCTATGCATTGGTGAAGTCATTTTTTTTACGACGTTTCGTTGTCGTTAAACCATCATCAACTTTATTTTTTTAAATACGGACCTAGGCTTTTTATTTAATTTTTTTGAACCCCTTATTATTCCAATTACAAAAATGTATAACACTTACGGCCGAGTGATGATCGCTTTGTTAAATTTAGCAATGGACTTAGCAATTGTTAAAAGTTAACAACGGTTTAGAATGTTTAACAAAATGTCAGATTTTGACAGGTTGCCTACTAAAATGATTGAATAACACTGACAATGACGTTTTGTTAAACATTCTAAACTGTTGTTAACTTTTAACAATTGCTAAGTACATTGCTAAATTTAACAACGCGATCATCCCTCGGCCGTTAATATTTATTTAACAAATATGAAACGCCCCTATAAGAAATGACCTGCGTTCCTTGTCTAACTCATTGTCTCTTATGGAAAATATTTTAATTAACAGTAAAATATCAAGTGTTATACATTATTGTAATTGGGATTAAAACTGCTCCAAAAAAATGAAATAAACAATTGAGCAAAAAAGAAATGTCATACAAAATTTTTGACTTTGCCAATGGATGAAGGGCAAAAAGTTTCAATAAAAATGTATTTTTAGATTTTTTCTAATTCATGAAATAAACTCGTAAAAAAATGAAAACAAAAACCGAAAATTTCAGTTTTTCGACCATATTTTTAAATGTACAAAATAGATCTTCAATTTTACAACGGTATATTATTGACCTCCCTAATACGCAACTTTGCCAAATTTAAATTACCCACCTATCTCTTACCGTTTTGGAGATCCCCATACTGGCCCTCCTTATCTTGGACACGCTGTATAATAAGTAATATTTCATGAAAAATTACCAAATTAAAAAAAATCACTTTATGCAGTAATGTACGCAAACTGAAACTGTTCTGTTTTAATATTTAGGTTATAGAATTAATGGGCTCCACAATTACCCAGATAGCTTGCGGTAGGCAGCATTGCCTAGCTTTAGTGCCTTCGAGAGGGAGAGTGTACAGTTTTGGTATAGGCGGTTTGGGACAGTTAGGTGTAAGAAAGACAAATAGTGCTAGTACACCTCAGGCTGTGTTAGGTCCATGGGTTTCACCCAGTGGCAACTGTCTAGTTCCGAGTGATAATAAGATTGGTCATAATCTAGTCATACATAGAATATTTGCAGGTAATAAACTGGTATGTGTTTGTTATATAATAAGGGTTTTACTAATTATTATTTGGTTATATCTGTGTATTACCAAATAATAATGAACATCAGTTTTAACACACCACTAGAACTTTGCCACAGCTGTAATGGGATAACATTAATAATGTAATTTTTCCTTAAGGTAGTTCACTCGTAAAACGGCTTTTCTTAAGAATTAAATCAAACTGAAATAAAGGGTTAATAGAAGTGTCTTTTATCTAATTGAAAAAAAAGAACGTTTTTTATCGTCTGTGAAACGAGATATTAACAATCAAATTGTGTATAATTAACATTGTCTATATCTGTCATGTATAAAAGCCATGCATTCATTTTAGAATATCTCGAAAACGGCTTTTACGATATTTTTTAAAAACTAATGCAATATAAATCGAAGTATTGGAAAATTTAAAAAAACTGAATTTTTTTATCGTTCTGTTAAAAAAATATTGATTTAAAAAGAGTATTTGAGAACCTTTAACTTTTGGTAAAGCGTATTTGATCTGATTTGGAACAGCACTAAATTTTTGGTTCATTTAAAATAATGCGTCAAGAATAAAACTGAAATAGGCAAAATATGATCCGTACTGGTACAAGTCAAGGTAATCCCGGCCCGTTCAACAATCAATTTTTTTTAGAGAGAGATGGGCGAGTTCGGGGCGAATGGCATGGAAGAGACGAAGATAAAAAATGTTCATCCCAATCTTGATTTGGTTTGTGGACAGGCCGGGCTTTACTTACTATGAGGCGATACTTTTTTCTACGACTGTCGCAAGTGAACTACCTTAAATAAGTTAAGTATGAACAGGGAAAAAACCCAAAGAATTTTCATTTCAAGCAATCCAAGGTGCACTTCGGGTGACTGTGTCAGGTTATTGGGCATAACATTGGATGATGGCCTTACATGGCGGGGACATGTTGATCGGGTGTGTCGCAGGCTTTCGTCGTCTCTTTTTCTTCTGAGGAGGCTGGAAAGGTTTGTAAGCACCGCCTGTCTGATGAGTTTATACTTTGCTTTTTTTATTCCCACATATCCTATGGAACTCTCCTATGGGGAAATAGTAGCCAAGCACTTAGAGTGTTTATTTTACAAAAGAAAGCTGTTCGCATATTGGCTAATGTGGGTTTTAGAGATCATTGTCGACCATTATTCATTCGTCTAAAACTACTGACGGTCCCCTGCATCTATATTTTTCAAAGCCTACTTGAGATTCACAAGAAAAGACATATAGTTGAGCAGAATTCAGATGTACATAATTATAATACTAGAAGTGCAGATCACCTGCGATTGCAGAGGTTTAAATTGCAAAGGTCAATAAACAATTCTCTTAATGGTAAACTATATAATAAACTTAATCCAGAAACAAGAAACCTGCCTATGAAAAAATTTGAATTCACTACCAAACAGTATTTGATACAACACGCATTTTATAGCGTTGAGGAATACATGACACCACTAAACATTTAATTACTAAACATTTAATTACTATTTTATTATGTAATTGTCATGTTGGTTTAAAGTGTGTTATTGTTACTATTATCATTATCTTTAGTATATTATTTCGGGAACACTATGTTTTCTATGTAAATTGTTCTGGTTTATATTATTACTCTGATCGGTTTAATTAAACTTATTTTTATTCAATTGATGTATGTAAAACCTTTGGTTAACACAATAAAGATTTATTCTATTCTATTCTATTCTATTCTAAGTTGATTTTTTCACTTTTAAAATCTTAAGAAGTACAAAAAATTTCCAATAGTTTGTAGCTTCGGACTATTTAAAATTTTTTTTTTACCATCATTTTTTCATAACTTTTTTGGCATTAATACAGTAGAATCTCTATTATTAGATGTAAAATTTCAAAATATGTGACATCACATTAGGGGGTAGAGGGTGTTATAAATGTGATGAGTTGTGACAGGGATGGGGTGGGGTCAAAAATCCTGAAATTCGTGTGACGTATTTTATGGATGGCCTGTCGCCTGTCGAGATACAAAGGTCCAATTTAATATTTCGAGTTATATATTGAAAATATTTACCGAAATGGCTTGCAGGCACTCACTAATTATTTTGACTAATAGAGGATTGATATTTCGAGTAATGGGGGTTTTGGGGCTGGAAAAAAAGGAAACAAAACATTTTTTCCAGTTTTGGCGGTTTTCGACTTATCGAGGTTCAACTTAAGTTTTAGTTTAGTTAGTTTTAGTTTTACAGCATTATTAATTATTTGGTACATGGTACTTATTCTCTGCTTTGTTTTACATAAAAAAGGCACAAAGCAGGAAATAAGCACCACGTACCAAATCAATAATAAAATTAATATTAATACCAAAAAAGTTATGGCGTTAGATATCACATTGTTATTGTACATAAAAAAAATCTTCTATATTTAGCAATACTGTTGTCTATAAAGTCTTATTATAGGTATTATATTTTATTATATTTCATTACTTGGCCATAGCTTCCAGATTTTCCGCCAGGAGTTTTTTTAAAGCAATATTAATCCACTTCTTTTTGGTGTCTTTAAATTTTAAAGATGAAGAAAGGTTTCCCCTTAAGAGATTTTTATCGACTTTGACCAACTCTACTAGTTCATCTTTCTGAGGTCCACTACAATATTGGATGGCTTTGCTGATCAGGCATACGCCAGCTCGCCCTCACTCCTTCAAACCTTAGCAAGAGGCAGAGCAACCCTTCCGCGTTGGTTACACTTTCGTTAAAACGGGTTAAGAGAGGGGCTAGACATATTTCTTAGGGACTTCGATGTAGTCCGGCTCGAAACCGTATCAAAGTTCCCGACTATTTCAATTAAGGAAGCTATTCAAATGCACATTTAGTTGTCGATAAATGCAACAATAACATCCAGATATATCCGGTTTCTTTCAGTTCCTTTTTTGTCCTCATGAGCCTGAGCTCTATACAGCCTTATGGTCAACGTCACTACGTGTGATTAAAAAAAAAGGTTATAGGAATCACTCCAGACTTTGAAACTACACTTTCGCTACACTCTGAATGGCAGGGTGAGTTTGATCCTTGATCCCTGACGGGAAATACAGCAGATACGGTTCCTTCTACCGCCTTCCCGGAAAAAACTATGTAGTTTTTTTATCAACTGCATCTCACAAGTCGGAGGTCAAACAAAAACTGAAATATGTGACATTACCGGTAAACGATTGAAATTTTATAGGTTATGCTTGCTCTTTGCTTCTTTAGAGACTTTTATCGTTTAATTCTTCACATTTACACTGTTGCCAAGTTTTGCCATTCGACAAAACTCGGAATTAAGACTCGCATAACACTCAAGAACGTAAAAAAAACGGGTACAAGACTCATTTGCGACATTTTTCAGCTAAGACTGGAGAATTGATTGCCTGTATCTTAAAAAATATTTTTGTCATAATTATGACCAAGGAATCTGCCGTTAAGCGTTGTCCCATGTTTTTAAAACACCCTGTATTTGGCAAAATTCTAGTCATGCGCTAAAAGTGTAGATTCTGTTAGTTTTTGAAAATGCTGCATTTTTTGGAAATTTTTGTTTTTAAGTATAGTTGGGTTTATTACACTACAAATTTTAGGTGGTGATCATTGTTTTGTGTCAGTTGTTCCTCAGGAGAAGAAAATACCCCCCTATGATTGTAGGGAATACAACCCTCAAAGTCAGATACTCTGCATAACCAACAGTTACATAAAAACGTTATTAAGGATACCGACCAAGGGTCCAGTTGACCAAGAAGTGTTAAGTTTTCTAGAGACGGCTTTTAAGAGTTTGTCCTGTTTAAATGGGTCTTTCCTATTGGAAGATGAAAAACATTATTATTGTACAAGTAAGCATCACGGTATTAATATGGACGTTGCCGAGGATAGTTTTGATCTTATTGGGAAAATTGAAAATGAGAGTATACAGAATTTGGTAAGAGTTCAACTCCTATTTTCGACTTAAAAAGAATTGCTGTCAAATTACACAGCCCCACAAAAAAAAGTTGAAGGTCCGAAAGACTTGACCATGGTATCTATATGTTTTTGGTATCGCTGAATCCGAATCTGGGGCCAGTTGGACCCCATTAGGTGAGGGTCAAGATCATTTTTAAGATCAAATCTGCAAAATTAATCCCAACCAAATTTGAAGACTGTATACTTATATTTTTGATTTGATTTGATTTTCCGGATACGGATTCAGCTACCCCAAAAACATAAAATACCATGATCAAGTCTTTCAGACCTTCAATTTTTTTTTTGTGGGGCTGTGTTATACACGATATATAAAAGTTCATAATTTTTTCTCATTAAAGGTTGATTATCGGATTTTTTTTCGTCAGAACCTATTACTCTAGACTATATTTTTCTCTTAGTTGCTTGTCATTTGAGAAATTAATCTTTTAAGTTCTTTTAAAAACTGGCTCAATATTAAGATTTATATCCAGTTATATTCGTTGACGCTAAAAAAATGATTTGGAGCCGATCTTTCCGGGCGGCCTCGGATTTTACGCTGTTTTTAACACGAAATGCGCACTGTACCCAAAACCACCAAAATCTACAGTACCTGAATTGCGAACTAGAAGGTTTTTATACCAAGTATTGGTATCATAAAACGATGGTGTTTTAGTATGTCACGGAAAACAAAAATAAACTTTTAAAAATTACGGACTATAAAACTATTTTAGTTGATAGAAATGAATGAAGTTAAAATAATTTTCCTTAGGTTAATAATTTATTTGAAATAAATTACTTCACATTGTATGGGTTTTTCGGGCTTGTTTGCCGTGGTCTGTTGGTATTTCTACCTGACGTTTCATGCAAGATTTACAAGATAAGTATGATTTATTGGAAAACAATAACAAATTACTTCAAGAAAATAACCAGTTACTACACAAAAACACCAAATTATTAGAAGAAAAAATTAAAAACATCGAAGGGATTCCAAAAAAAGTAAACAATTCTTATCTTGGCGCTGTCATTCAGAATCAAAATAAAATTAATTCTTCACAAGGACAAAGTCAAAGAAATACACCAAATACAGGGGTCACACAAAAAGTAATAACAAACAATTTTAAACAACTTAGACACAAACAACAAGAAATTATGGGAAATCTTATAAATATTGAAAAGGATATGGCAGATAATGATAAAAAAGATAATGAGGAAACTGACGAAGAAGGATTTAAGGTAATCCGAAGGCGTCCGCCTAAAAGATTAGGGACCACAAGAGTTTCCCAAGAAGATGAAACTACAGGCTTTGTAGGAGCGGACAGAAAGGCATGGATATACCTATACCGAATTAAAAAGCATGTAACGGCTGAACAGGTGATACAACATATTAAGAAACAACCTGGATTTGAAAATGAAAAAGCAGAGGTAAAAGAACTCCCAAATGAACCCACAAAGTTAAAGAGTTTTGTTGTTACAGTTCCACTTGAGAGAAAGGATGAGCTCTATGATCCATCATTTTGGCCACAAAATGTAGGAATAAAAAGGTTTAACTTTTCACTCTTCCAAAAATATAAACCAGCTGGAAATTTTTTATAGAAAAAATAACTTCAACTCCTGTCAATTCTCAACAACAAAACAATGAGTTTACAAACACTGACAATTATGGCATAATTCATCAAAATGTGCAATCTTTGGGAAATAGCGTGGATAAACTGGAAGAACAATTAAAAGAACATGAAGAGACTGTAATCATATCTATAACAGAACATTGGAAATCTGAAGAACAACTTAGCAAAATTGGGATAAAGAACTTTAGGCTAATTTCAAGTGTCTGTCGAGAGGAAGGGAAACATGGAGGTTCAGCGATATATGTGCGAAATCATATTAAAGCAAAACTGTAAAAATATAAGTAATTTGTCAGTGATGGGTGATTTTGAGTGCTCTGCAGTGGAATGTGTATTAAATAAAAAACAGTTTGTTACTTTATCAATATATCGTCCACCTAATGGTAATATTGATTTATTTTTTAGTAGATTAGAAAATATTCTAAGCAGTAAAATTGGTCCCAATAAGATTATTTTTATTACAGATGATTTTAACATTGAAATGATAGAAGAAAACAACAATAAAAACACGTTATTTACATTGCTTAATTTTTATGCAATAAAACCAACAATCAATAGTCCCACAAGAATCACTGCACATTCAAGTAGTTGTTTAGATAACATTTGTACAAATTTACCATGTTACTTAAATTCTGCGGTTATAAATACGCATATATCTGATCACTTGGCACAAAAATTAACTTTTAATTTAATTAAAAGTAATGAAATAAAATACACTTATAAGAGATTTTTTAATGAATGTAATAAAAATAATTTTATTGAGCAGCTTAGGCAACAAACTTGGGAGGATGTATTTTTATAGATCAGAAAGATGTAAATAGACAATGGCAAGTTTTTATGAATATTTTTTCAAATATATTTAATTTTTGTTTTCCATTAACCATGGTGTATACAAATAATAAACATAAAGACAGGAAAGCGTACGAAAAAAACAAAGACATTGTAGAAATAAAACAACGGTTAGATGCATTGATGTTACTATCTCAAAAAATCCTTTGTATAAAATACAATATAATGAAACAAAAAAAGAATATGATCAAAAGTTAAAATTTGAAAAGACCAAATTATACGAAAATAGGATCAAAAAGTCAGATTCAAAAATTAAATCAATGTGGGCTATATGTAACGAAATAACTGGTAGAATTAAACAGAAAGAACATCACTCGTGTGAAAATATAAAAAAACTCGCTAATGATTTTAATGATCACTTACTTAAAGTTACACAAGATCTCCTAAAGCAACAACAACATAAGCCATTTAAATGTGATATAAAAGAAAATAATATGTCAATGTATCTAAAACCGGTCAGTACTAATGAATTAATAATGCTCTCCCAAAAACTAAAAAACAAAAACTGTAGTGGCTATGATGGTATCCCAGCAAGTATTGCTAAGCTTTCTATCACAGAACTGTCATTTATGTTGTGTTATATCATAAACAATTCTATGAAATATTCAACTTTTCCAGACCAACTAAAATTAGCCTTAATAAAACCCTTGTATAAAAAAGGTGAACCAGAAGATTTTGACAGTTACAGACCAATAAGTTTACTACCTGCATTTTCAAAGATTTTTGAACTGGTTATGTGTTCGCGGTTGTTAGATTTTGTATATGAAAGCAATTTATTGTCAAATTTTCAGCATGGATATTTGAGAGACAGATCAACAATTACTGCCATTTATCAATTTGTAAATGCAATCTTGGATCATTTGGAAGAAAAAACATTAGCTTTAGGTATCTTTCTGGACCTACGTAAAGCCTATGACTGTGTAAATCATGAGCTTCTTATAAAGTTGCAAAAATATGGTATAAGAGGTAATGCAAATGAATGGATTAGATCATATCTCTCAAATAGACAGCAACAGGTTATTGTCAAAGACAATGATGTCATTGTAAAATCGAATATTAAAGTTAATAACATAGGTATAGCACAGGGAAGTATAGTCGGACCACTCTTATTTATATTATACATTAATGACCTCAGTACAAGCTTAAGTAACCACCTGTTAACAAATTATGCAGATGACACCAATCTATTAACATCTGGAAAGGATTTACCAGAAGGCACTGAAAATGCAAGGGAGGCATATATGAATACAAATGAATGGTTCTCTCGGAACCAGTTAGTTGTAAATAATTCAAAAACAAATGTAATTCTATTTCGTACAAAACAATCTGAAATACCACCATTTGATAATATTGACCTTGGAAATAATGTAATAACACCAGTAACTAGTGCCAAATTTCTGGGAATTCACATTGATGAGTTTTTAGATTGGGGTACTCACATAAATAAAACTTGTTTAAAACTGGGAAGTGTCGGATATGGACTTTAAAATTTTATATCACGCCAACTTTGAATCAATTCTAAGGTACGGCATAATTTTTTGGGGTTGTAATTCTAACATACAACGTCTGTTTGTTGTACAGAAAAGAACCATTAGATCTATTAAAAGATAAAATTTAGAGATTCTTGTCGAGGTGTATTTAAAGAGATGAATATTTTTACTGTTTATGGGTATATATATATATATATATATATATATATATATATATATATATATATATATATATATATATATATATATATATATATATATATATATATATATATATATATATATATATTATATATATTAATATATATATATATATATTTATATATATATTATATTAAAATTTATGTAATACACAAACACAAATTTGTTATCAATTCATAGATTGACTTTAACAGAGAGGGGCCATATTATATGTGTATAAAATTTTATAATAAGTTACCAAATAGTATTAAATTGTTAAATAGCTTAAGTAGATTTAAAAAAATTGTTAAAAAAGGTATGGTAAAATTAGAGCCGTATACATTGGGTGATTATTTGAACAATAATACATTGCACAATATTTTTTGAAAAAAAAAATATATTAATTTTTCTTTGTTGACGTCATTTCGCTTTATCTTTGTGTATATATGTATGTATTATGTAAAGATGATTTGAAATAAAGAAGCTTATTATTATTATTATTACCTACTACTGCGGCAGACATTATCAAAGGTGGGTCCGAAGTCGAAGTACTCTTCCTGACGGCTCACGGTTGACTGTTGGAGTTTTGGTGGACGGGGCTTTCTGTTCCGTTTGAGCCAATGGGAAAGGACTGGGATTTTCTGCCTTTATTTTTAGCGTTTTTGTATCTCTTAGTGCTGGTATCCAAGTTTTACCAAGATTAAGGCCCTTCTTTTCTATTAAAGTTGTTTTTATGTTTTTGTATCTTTATTGTATTTATATCCTTGGATAATAAATGGCTGTTTAATCTAGGACTTGTGTGTCATCAAAAAGGATCCTATGATTGCCCTGTGAAAGTACGTGTTCAGCCACAGCGGATTTATCCGTTTGTCCATATCGACCACTTCTTTTGTGTTCTTTAAGCCTGGTGTTGATACTGCGCTTTGTTAAACCTATGTAAACCGACCCACAGCTGCATGGAATTCTGTAGACTCCTGGTGTCGAGAGGGGGTTTCTTTTATCCCTAGCAGATCTCAGGCTTTGCTGTATTGTGGTTGTAGGTTTAAAAACAGTTTTTATTTTGGGGTTCTCCAATATCCTTCCTATTCGGTCTGTTACATTTTTAATATAGGACAGGAACGTTGTTATCTCTGAAGTATGTTTCTCTCTGTGTTTCTTGTTTTTTGGTTTTTATACATGTCTTACTTCATTCCCTGTGTAGCCGTTATTTATAAATCGGTTTAATGTCAATTAAATATGCAACATAATAAATGTAAAGGGTAATTACAGCATCAGAGTCCATCGCAATTACCACAAAAAAAGTCATTTCAAAAAACAGGTTGAAAGTCTAAAAACTGTTCAATATCGTTTGAGAAAAACACCTTGTAAGTAATAATGGTTACCGACTTTTTAAACCAATGCAGTACATTTTTTATTGTTGTAACCATAGTTACTGACTTTTTTAACCAATGCAATACGTTTTTTCTTAATGTGTTTTTGTCAAACGAATATGAACAGATTATAGTATTCTACTTTTTAAATAAACAAATGAAAAAGACACTTATCCACTGATTAACAATCAAGAGTTTCAATATCCAGATTGGCTCCGCTTGGTATTTTATTCACTCTGCTTTCATCCGAGATGTATATTGGAACTGGGTTCCGGTGGCCTCCCTCGATCAGGCGTTGTGATTAGGTGTCGTTAGCCACTTGTGACGTAGATATCTTTTTCACGGGAAACTTTTATCTTTGAATTTTAAATGCGTGTAACTCTGTTAGAGAATTTCGTATAACAAAAAAATTTGACAGAAGCGTTATTCGGGTATAAAGGGTTATTTTAAGCTAATGAAAAATATGTGCAAGGGGCCTACTAGCGTAGGCACCTACTTATGCGCAATTCATGCGTTATAGATTTGCCTGGTTTTGGGTAGAGTGCGCAGTTGGCACGGTCAGGTAGCATGTATACGGTCTGCAATTCGAGGCCGCCCTTTCACTAGCTTATTTGGAGGCAAATAAATTATATTTTGTAGATATGGACAGGAATAACAGAAGATGTTGTAAAACAGTTTACGCCGAATCCACCTGACGTAGAGTCTCTTAGAATATACGTTACGCTGCCTTTATATCACGAGTTTAAAAATCCTAAACAGTACATAAAGTTACAAAAACCCTTTGCAGGTGCCGTACTTAGTTTGAAACAGCCGGCAAATAAGGTGGTGGGCGCATGGTGGAATATGATGACCGCCGACTATTTTGAAAGACTAATAAATATTTTTAAAAATGTCGCAAGTTATATTTTAAGAAATCAGAAGATTCCTCAAAATAGGGTAAGTTACTTTTTTTTAATAACGTTATAGAAAATCTTATTATTATCTGCTACACAGAGCTGGGACAGATCCTTCAAAAAAGGAATCGATTTACGGATTCGAATCCTTGTAAAGGAATTGAATCATCAATATGTATCACGATTACTTTTTTAAGGAAAAAAAGGATCGGACCCAGCAATTTTTCTTTTACGTCTGGCGATTACTAAAAACATTTTTTTTTCTGTCAATTTACTTATATTAGACTTGTTTTTAGACGGCATTTTATGATGCTGCATTAGTGGCAATGTTGGATTTAATGGCCTATTTAAATAAATTAAATCATAATATTGATGGCTTCAAAGTACCTTATGAAATATTCCATATAAATGACTTACAGGATTATCTAGATGTACGTGTTGACTATGTTATGTGGCTCACAGATCACGATGTAAGTATTTAAATAAGCATATATACAGGGTGTCGCAGAAGTAATGAGACACAGAGCAGCAGATTCCTTAGGTCGAAATAATGTAACGCAAACGTAAACTTGCCTTATTCCAAAGTTGATAATAACTAAAATACAGGATATCAAACTTTTAATTTGTTGTTTTTCGTAATAATTTTTTAAATAAACCACATAGCGGTACAAAATTGGGGATTTGGGGGTTCTTTGAGGCCAGAAATTCAAATTTGTCCATGCTTTTGATGTTGCTAGTAGAGGGCGCCAGCTACGGCCTACCGCACTTGTTTTAGATGGCATAACTTTTTTTAAGCTTACGATATTGACCTGTTTACTAAAAAAGAAGTTACTATAATTCCCTCTGCATTAAAAATTTATATCTTATTTAGGTCTCTAGGAGTAACTGTTTTCGAAATAAACGCACTTTAAAGGACATCGCAATTTTTCCATGAAAAATGTGTTTGGGCCAATTGTTTTTAAACTTTGCAAGGTAATAGTATTTAACACGCTGATTAAAAGTCTCTACGGGCACAAATCCCGAAAACCCCTCTAACCCCCCAAAAAAAAATCGCCCTCGAAGGTCTCCAAATTCCCAGTGACCTTTAAGGCTGATTTTGGTTGGGTTAGAGCGGTTTTTGGATTTTGTGCCCGTGGAGACTTTTGGCCGAAACCCAATTTTAGTAGGAAAATTACGTGGTTCTTTAAAGTTGCGTCTCGAAAACAGTTGCTCCTAAAGACCTAAATGAGGCATACATTTTTGACGCAGCGGGAATTATAGTATGGTACGTTTCACAATAATTCGTTAATTTATCGTTTTACCTGCTAGTGTTAGTCGTAAAACTCAATATACTTTGGGTACCCGCATGTAGGTCCGGACTTAAAATTTGCTTTATTTATTATTGTATCTAGTTTTTGGTATATTATGTAGGTTATAGGCAAATTGCAGGTGTTAAATATAAAGTCGTCTTAGTTCATCAGTCGTTTGGAGTTTGTAGGATATTTTCGTGTGTGTTATTGAGCATCCAAAATAGCTAACCTAAACTATTAATATTAGTAGGTAATCAGGACCTGTAACCTTTCAAAAGGTGCGGTGCCTACCGATAGATATTTGTCAGGCAACCTATTTATGGTTGGATTTTCCACTGAGGGTTGTAATTTAAATTTTATTGCGGTCAAGAAATCAACGAATTATTGTGGAACGTACCATACCTTTGTTTTCAATAAACAGGTCAATATACTAAGCTTACAAAAAGTAATGGCATCTTAAACAAGTAAGGTACTACTAGCAACATCAAAAGTATGGACGAATTTGAATTTCTCGCCTCAAAGAACCCCCAAAACCCCAACTTTGTACCGCTTTGTCTTTTAGTGAAGAAATTATTATGAAAAAACGAAAACAAAATTAAAAGTTTGACACCCCATATATTTGGTATTATCAACTTTGTGATAAGGCAAATTTACGTTAATTGCATTATTTCGATTTAAGGAATCTGCTGTTGCTCTGTGTCCCATTACTTTTGGGACACCCTGTATATATATTCATATATTTAAGTATACTAGATGGTTTTTTACACTATGGAAAAAAAATCTTAAAATTTGCATTTCTAGAAATAGATTTAAAGGATATCATTAGCAAGTTAAGTTGTAATAAATCTTACTTAAATTGTGTATTAATACTTAGTTAGAAAATTATTGTTAATGATAAATTATACTTTAATTTGTTGCTGTCTTTTTTAGCCTGGAAAACTATTCTTATGTAATTATCCATTTGTGTTTGATGTACCAGCTAAATTGCAACTTTTAGAGACTGACCAATCTTTGCAGGTAAATTTATCTTTTTAAAATTAATAATTAATAGTATGTCGATTTTTGACTGAGAAAAACACCCGAACACAAGATGTTTTGCATTGGTTTAAAAAATCAATTACCATAGTAACAACACAAAATATATTTCATTGGTTTAAAAAGTCAGTAACCAGGGTAACTGATCTCAATTAAAAATTAACTGGTTTTAGTTATCTATTGAGTAATGCAAAATTTTATACATACTACATAAATTAATTTAGCCGCTTTGGAATATTTATTTAAAAAAGTTGCTCAGTTCCGATATATTGGTACGGTGCGCGATGAAAACGACATCTAACGGCGTAAAATCATGCTTGAAAGCCGCGGGTTAGGTCTAAGTTATTTATAAAATTTATTTATTTCTCGTAAGTAAATATATATGAACCTAGTCAGCACTGTAAATGACTGTTGGATAACATTACAAATGTCAGAATAACTTCTGGTTAAATTTCCTAGGTGAAAATCAGCGGAATTTTAGGAATGCTTATTTAATTTTGAGGTTATTTCAGTGGGGCGTCATAACTCAAAAACTAGCAGGCTCTTACGAGTCTAGAGCTTTTTCAATATACTTTACACTAATATATCCTTTCTTACTTTAAGGCTTTATAGCCAGCCATTTTCTCTATTCACACTGACACTACGCAGACACTGAAGTCAGTTCAGTAGACACTCCTTGATTACTTAGTCTATTAAAAAGAACCTGTTTCTATTTAAACCTCGCAAATCCTTAAAAAACTTTAGGAAATACAGGAACAAAAGGTACTCGGCAAAAAACAAGTAAGTTTTTCTTCTTGTTACGTCGAATTCGAAAGTTGGTCGGCTAAGCCCGAAACCCGAAAGTCGTTCGGCTAAGCGGGAAATTTGAATTCAACACCTTTTGTCTGCGTGCATTTATCCATTTTCCTTTTCTTTTAATTTCCAAATGTATAAATGTATAAATTTTGCAGGGGCTATTTCTCCAAGTGTTCTTACATTCACCACAACCACAACAACTATTATGCACCATTTTTAATATTTTTATCTAATTGTTTACATTTAAATTAAGCATGATTTAACGAAAATTTGACCACAGCGAGCGCTGCAATCGATTCAGCTGTCCCCACTATATACTCTACTCCCTGCCAATAGCTATTGTTTTATTTCAATTAAAAATATAAACCTGGATGATCATATTTTTAGATGCAAAGTGCTATGCAAAACGCCGCACAGCGAGCAGTGATGAACGCCATTTTGAGTGGCACCAGAACCGTATCCATAAATCAGTTTCTCTTGTTAAATGTCACTAGGGACCACATTGTAGATGATACTTTAAGGGAGCTTAGTAACGTTAATTCACAGGATCTCAAGAAACCGTTAAAAGTAGGTATCGTAAACATATTAACTCTTATTAAGTTATTTGATTGACTTGAGAAATTCGGTCAAATATGCTTTACCAAGAGTTAGAGGTTCTTAATGCTTGAAAATATTATGTTTGTAGGAGACTATACGCACCGCACATGAGGTCTGTTTATTATTCAGTAATATTTTACACTTTTTGGACCCACTTAGTACTAAAATACACCTTCCAGAAGGGCGATTACCTAAAAAAAGAATAAAATAGTGTACACTATTTCTTAATAACAAACAGACCTAGTAAACTTTCAAAAATCAATATCTATTTATTAAACAAAACGGTAAAAAAATTCACCAATTCGATAAATTATTTTTGTGTGTTCTTCCACATTTAAAACGAGAAAATAAATAAAAGAAATAAAATTTCGCAGTTACTCAAATTGTGTAAGCCATAGCAGGAAAAACCATTTTCATAAAATATTATTAAACAATAACAGTTTCCTAACAGTATTTTTCTTTGTTTTTACTTGAATTCCAAACACAAACCCAATAATTAAAGGTCATATTGATACATATATTTTATGATATTGCAGATTTTATTCCAGTTATATTTGCAATACAAGTAGGCTTTGAAACAAATGCAACAAATTATTGTGTAGTGTAATAATAGACAATGACACATCAGGTTTGTTTTACGTCAATTTGTTTTAACTAGATAAACAGGTTCACACATTTAGAGTACTTGCGGAATCTTAATCTTTTAATTTTTACGTTTTAAACGTGAAAAAACATAGTATATTTATTATAAAGCAAAAAGTGGAGATTTGTAATTCAATAGAAAAAAAATTCCTAAAAAATGCCCTTATTATTATTATTTTTTTTAATTTTTATTTGCACATCAAACTAGAATTAATATCTAAACAGCATTTTTAAATAATTTTTTTAGATATCATGTCAACTAAACTCAGTTTTTGATATTTTAATATAATTTTGGTAATTGTTCAGATGTGTGGCTTCACCTATTTTTAATTAGAAAAAATCGGAAAAAAAATTTTCGGTGTTAATTTTTATTTTAAAAATAAAAAATGGGCATTTTTTAAGTTTTTCGTCAATATAATGCATCTATTTAAGTTTAGCAATTTCTAGGGATTTGTTTTATATTCTATGTGTAAAGACAAATAATTAAAAAAAAAATTGTTTTAAAATATCAATTTTTCATTTTTTTTAATTATTCAATTTTTATTAACTTTTAGAATAAAAATATTTGACAACTCAAAAAAAATAATAATCCTGTTCATTTCATTTCATCCAAACAATAACTGTAATTTTTATAATGATTTCCCCAATCGGCGCCTATGATCCAAATGCCAATTTCGATTTTTAGGTTACTGGATAAGCAGAGGCGATTACCAAAAAAAAAATTGTAATAGTTTCAAGAGTATTTTTTCCATATGTCTCTAACTTTTTCGGTGTCACTGTTAATAAGTTCTATAAACTATATAGTTGTAGCGTTTTGTTATAAAAATTTAAAATATTCTAAGAAATTTTCTTGGATTTTTTTAATAGTATCATTAGTAATATGTCATTTCTATGGAGTACTTCACTTTTAGATTAAATTCTGCGGTGAAGAGGCTGAAGATGCAGGTGGCGTAACGAAGGAATTCTTTATGCTTTTACTCAGACAAATTCTAGATCCGAAGTACGGAATGTTTAAGGAATATGAAGAAACGAGGGCAATTTGGTTTTCTGAAAATCCGTTTGAAGAAAGTAATGTATATTTTCTTATAGGTAAGTAACAATTAAACAGCAATTTAGTATACAGGGTGTTTGAAAACTGCACAAATTTTAGGATGTGAATCCTCATTGAAAAATATTTAAAAAATGTTTCTATAAAATATGGGTTCGAAAATGCATAGTTTTTTTTGCTCTGCTTTCGAGAAAAAAATGTTTTATTCCACCTAATTAAAATGCTTTTAATTTTTTTCATATTCTTAGCTTTATATTCTAAATAGGTTTTATTCGTTCCAGGTATGATCTGTGGTCTGGCCATATATAACTTTACTATAATAGACATCCCATTTCCTCTCGCCCTATATAAGAAGCTTCTTAACGAGACGGTAGGTCTTAGTGATCTGAAAGATTTATCGCCTTCAGTGGCTAACTCGTTAAAAAGTTTACTTGATTATGAAGGAGACGATTTGCAGGATGTATTCTGCTTGTCATTCGACCTAAATAGAGACGCTTGGGGAGAGATTGTGACGATAGAATTAAAGCCAAATGGTTCCAATATCCCCGTTACTCAGGAGAACAAGTAAGTTTGTACATTGTTGTATACTGGTAGACAAAAGGATACACCTATTTATACAGGGTATTCAGGAAAATGGAGTATATAAGAAGATCCTAAGAGCAATTTTATGATTGATTAAGGATTTTGGGGGCTCAACTGTAGAAAAAATACAAAGTACTATTAAATTAAGGCTTGCATTTATAAGAACAGGGTAAAGATGTCATCATTAAAAAAAATCTTTATTATCTAAATCCATGCATTTTTAGCCCAAATATGTAGAAAGCTTTTTGTAGAGAATGAAATTTTCGATCGTATCGACACCTTAAGACTCTATAAATCCTATTTCCTTTATGAATTAGCAAAATAAATGCAAAAGTTAAATTTTTAAGAATTTAAAAGACTAAATTTAATATTTTTTAAAAATATTTTTGTCCACAACTAAAAGTATTTTCATGTATGTTTTTTTAATTTTAAAACTTTTCATAAATTTTTGCCGGTTTTTCTTTTATATCAGATTATTTTTGTTTTTTATAAACAAACATTTTTATTACCAAAAAAGTTGTTTTATATAAATGTTTTAATAATAAAACAGTCTAAAAGTTATTATTTTCCAAGTACAGTAATGAAAAGAAATTAAATCCACTCGAGTGGGGTTGGAAATCTCCAAAAAATGGCCTAATGCCTATTCTACTATAGCTAGATCGCTTTTAAATGTTTAAACGGCTATCAAGCAAACTGTAGGTGCATGAAATTCAATATTAAATGTTTCAGTTGTAAAGAGTGTGCATGATTATTTACGATTAAACCAGTTATAGATTTAATATATCAAACTATGTTTTATTATTAAAATAACGTTATGAAACAACTTTTTTTTGGATACAAATATTTTTTGTTTATGCAAAAATTGATGAACTTTTAAAATTCCAAAAATTATATCTCTATTAAAGTTTAATGAAACTACCTTCAGCCAGGCTTATTTTAAGGGTTTTGAGGTCAGCTTTTTTTTGCAAAGCAATGCCTGTACCTGCCCCAGAAGTTGCAGACAAAAATCTTTAAAAAAAAAAAATAAATAGCGATTTTTTGCGTTTATTTTACGATATTTTTTTTTACTTTAGCAGGTGTCATTTTGATCGGAAATTTAATTCTTTACAAAAAAGCTCTCTACATATTCTTGTAAAAAAATTCTTATATTTCGAGATAATTTAGTATTTTAAAATAATGATAAAGTTGCCCAGTTCTTAAAAACGCAAGACTAAATTTAATAGGATTGTGTTTTTTTATATTTAGGCCCCCAAAAACCACAATGAATTATAAAATTGTTCTTACAAATGTGTATCTTATTCAAAGTAATAGTCAATTTTAAATAGGTAATAAATAATTGTATTAATAAGTTCTTGTTGGGTTTACTCGAAAGTTTACTTACGATGGGACCGCTTCGGTCCTGGTCCCGAGATATAGCGACAACAGAGTGGCAAGTGCCAAAAAACCTTCAAACATGCCATTGTTTATTAAATTTTTGCTATTTTAAAAGTTTTTTGATTTATTATTTTTAAAAATTTCATGATGCGCTCAACGCACCAAAATAAATTAATACTAATTTATAAGCTTTATAATGTAAATAAAAAAAAATATGTTGGTGTACAAAAAGCATCATATAAGTTTTTAAAATAAAAGATCAAAAAACATGTAAAGTGGCAAAAATTCAATAAAAGGCAATAATTGCCCTTTTATTGTAGATGAAAATAAAGATACTGGAGTTATTATAAATATAATAAAATGGCCTATATTCTTTACCCACCTCCTTTGTAAAAATTGTAATATAAAATTAAGGCGATTCTAAGAACTTAGTTATAATTCATGACGTTTTGTCATACATAACATATGTTTGTTGTTTTTTTTACTTCATTCCATTTTATGAAAAAGGTATTTCTTTAAGTACCTGTTTTCTTTTTTAGACAAGAATATGTGTCTCTTTACATAGACTACATATTTAATAAATCAGTTGAAAATCAATATACCGCGTTCCATTCGGGCTTCATGAAGGTCTGTGCCGGCAGGGTTTTAAACCTTTTCCACTCTCACGAACTTATGTCGATAGTTGTGGGAAACGAAAATTATGACTGGCATGCTTTGGAAGAAGCCGCAGAGTATAAAAATGGTTACAAGTCATCAGATCCTACCATAAGGTAAATAATAATACTTGTGTATTTAGTTTATAAGTAAACTTAAATATTTTTCTACATTAAAATAATAAAAAATCTTTATAATCTTGGTGTTTATCATTCAAAATTACTTTATCTTCTTCTTTAATATATTCTCCTTCATGATCTATACACTTGTGCATGTGGTCGAACCAGTTGTCAAAGCATTTTTCATTTAGCTTGAGTCGCCTTCAAAACACGGTTTTTGCATGTATCTACTGTTTCATCTGCCGACAAAAATCGTTTCCACGCAATTTATTATGGACGTTTGGGAATAAATGGAAGTCATTTGGTACCAAATCAGGACTGTATGGCGCATGACCCAATAATTCGTTTTTTTTGAGTGCTCAAATAATCGGTTGTTAGACTAGACATACGGAAGCTGGCACTGTCTTGGGACACTTATCCGAGCAACGGTACTTGTTTGTTTTTTTTATTATTTCACCGAAGAATAAGGTTTGTTTTTTTATCTTGGGACAGTCCATTAAGGCTGAGGCTTAACTACTAACGTACCGTGGGCATCTGAAATGTGGTAGAGGGAGTTTATTCACACGAGACTTAAATATTTGGAGGCTCGGAGGAAAAGAGGAAACTTTTGCGAGTAGCAGGTTCCATAGTCTGGACACTCTAGGGATGCAGGAACAATCATGGGCCTCTCAAGTTGGACTGTAAAAGGATACATAAAAGTCGCACTACGTGTTGCTCTGTTGGGAGCTCCCAGAGGAGGAATTATACTGGCTAACTCTTCGGAGCAGAAGCCGTGAAAAAAACTTATAAAAGAGCGACAGATCTCCTACAGCCCGTCGGTGAGTAAGTGAAGGAAGATTTTCTGTAAGTGTAGGATCAATAATAAGACAAACAGCTCTTCTTTGAATGAAGTCAAGAATGCTAAGTGTTGTAGGAGGCGCCATTCCCAGACGTGAGAACAGTATTCTAAAGAGGGTCTTATCTGGGATACATACAGAGTATACAGATTAGACGAAGAGAAATACTTTCTGGCTAAAAAAGAACAAGCTTTAAAAGCAACTTAAGATTTTTGTGCGTTTTTTTAAACTAACCCCACAAGTTTAAATGATCGGTTAGGTATCGTGGTGACTTGGAATTTTGCTCACCAATTAAATTGGTTTGGCTGTAAAAATTCTGATGCCTGTTTTTTCAAAAATACAGGGCAAATTAGAGGGGGATATGCACAAACTATAAAATTGATTTAAATGTTCACGAATGAAAATAAACAGATTTGTCCAGATGAGCCCTGGGCCCTAAATTAATTTGGAAGTAAAATGCGGACTATAAACTTTGCTTATGTCAAGAAAAACGATATGGGATTAATCAAGAAACTCAAGGGACTTGTTCCAGTTGTATGAGACAAAGGTAAAAAGATCAGCTGTGGATCTTTTGTGGCGGAATAAATCCTGCTGTTATGTACAATTATGTGCTTTTCAAAATACATTAAGATTCGGAAATTTATTATTTTTTTCATTACCTTAGAAACAAAAGGGAGAGTTTTGCATCCTTTCTTGGGACAGGTTGCATACGTGCAGCTTTTCAGCTCTCCGAAAAAATACCCGAGTCGTAAAAGATTCGAAAGAGACGAGTTACGAAGTAAGCAAGCTCAGGAGCAAATTTTTTAAGACGATTGCTGGTATGCCACACAGCTTAGGCGATTTTTTGGTATTAAGAGAGGAAAAGATACGTTTGATCTGTTTTGATTTTAAAAATAATATCGGACATTTTATGAGGAACCGGAGCAACTGTTTGAATAGGAAGATTAACGGAAGGATCAAGGGTAGAACTGGCAGCTAATTGTCGTGAAAATAGTTCCGCTTTGCCTTTAGAGGTAGAAACAATTTTATCTTTGAAGATTAGGGGTGAAAAAGAATTTGTGCAAAAGTTTTAACTAATGTTTTTGCAAAGGACCAGAAGGATTTACTTCAATTCGAGCAAGAGGGGAGTTTATTTTTTATCCAATTGTCAACATGGTCTTTGGCTTCCGAGATAATTTAATTATAGTGATTTTTGGCTTGGATGTTAGCCTGTCTGTTTTTGGGACAAAGATTTTGTAGAAACTTTTTTTAAAAAGTAAAAAGGTCGTATTGGGTGTTGTACGAGTGGAGGCAACATTCGGACAAAATATGACCTACCCTAGTTGAATATTTTACGCTAAAGTTGTAGCACAGTTAAGAAATCTGTTAACTCTCGACATTTTTGTTTTACTTCTAACAGATAATTGTTTTCGTGCCAGTTTGGTAAAAAAGGTATGCAAATTTTATCCATGATCATCTACAAGATCCTTAATTGTTCCTCACAAAACAATAACCTATTTTAAAAAAGAAAAACCTTGTGGTAAGCAACGGTGACAAATAAAATTATTTATTATCAATTCCCTCAAAATTTAAGCCCCTTTCTGGAAAATTTTTTTTTTAATTTTTGAGAAATTTTAAAGAAGAAAATTTTTTTAAATTTTTTTATATTTTAGGTATTTTGGGAGGTTTTACACGAAATGTCTTTAGAAGATAAGAAGAAATTTCTGTTGTTTTTGACAGGAAGTTATAGAATTCCTATACAAGGAATGAAAGGTATAAAGGTAGGTTCTCTCATTTTAATTCTTAATTTATAAGTGACCAATTCCTTTGTTATTATTTTCAGATTACTATTCAGCCAACGAACGATGACAAATTTCTACCTGTGGCCCACACATGCTTTAATCTGCTGGACTTACCACGGTATAAAACCAAAGAACGACTTAGATATAAACTTATGCAAGCAATACAGCAAACTCAGGGATTTTCTTTGGTGTGATCTTGTATATTTTTTACATATATTTTTGTTATTGTAAAGTACACGAGCGATAATAGTTGCATTTGTACAAAATGTTATTTATATTTGAAAGACACTGTGAATTTTTATTAAATGAATTATGTCTAATAATTTTTACCTAGTAAGAGCTTAAAAAATACATCTGATTTACAATAGTATGATGCTTAAATTGAAATCCGTTGGTGAGGGACCTATAAATTATGAAGTGAAACAAATAAATACTGATTTTTTATTAAACTAAAGTTATGAAATGTGTTTCAATTAAAATTCTATTATTTTTTTATTGGTGACCCAATTTTTCTTTGGAAGTATGCTTATTTCTGAAGATTACTACTGCTCCGTCTATTCCCTGCGCAATTTTTTACAGAAAGTAAAATACGTTTTTTTTTTTAATTTTTTAAGAAACATTTAAATATCTTGTAAAAGAAAACCTTTTGGAAATGAATGTTGTCTGGGAATATACCACTGATGATATACAGTACTATCATTTTCTATTTATCACCTATACAGGGTGTCTCAACTCTATACACTAAATATCTTTGCATGATACAAAAAAACTTCAAATAAAATATGTGTGTTTGGTAATGCTTATTTTATTAACAGTATTGGTAAATATACAGGCTGTCCTGAAAACAGAGTTTTCATTGTTAAGAGCGTTTTTTTTATGGAACGCCATGTATATTTTGCCAAATTTTGACTCTTTTTTTTAATTCTATATCAAAAAAATATATTACACTATACATCAATTATGGCTGGTTTTTGAGATAACGGCCTATAATTGTAATATTATCTGATTTATCATGTAATAACTAAAAACGATTAAAGAGAAAAGCAATTAACATAACATCCCATAGTAAATGTTTAAACTGCTGACCGATTTTTGTAATTTTTCTGTTATAATTATTTTAAAAAATTTTTTTTAGTGTCAGAGTGACAATTGAGTTCATTTTTTGTTACTTAATTATCTAAAAATCAGCAATGATTGACGTTTATTTTTTTAATTTTTGATGTAAATTAAATGTAGATCAAAATTTGGAAAAAAACAGGGCCCCAATTAAAAATTGGCATTTTCAATGAAAATCCCTTTTTTTAGCCCCTGTATAATTACCAATATTTTTTAAAGTTGGTGTTAAACACACGTTTTATCTTAAGTTTTTTTTTTGTATCAGTCAGGGTTATCCAAATTAAGTGTCCACCATTGGTAACTTTGTTATTGTGAAAATACAAAGTTGTTTAAATTAGCAACCTAGTAGCATTTTTAACGCTGGAAAAATGAAAAAAAAAAAAAAATTGAGAATCGTTATTTTTTTTTTTTCAGAAAATAATTTTTTTTTAATGGAAACCCCGTATATTTTTTTTTTTCTGTTAAAACATAAATTTTAAACAAAAAGTTTATAATGATTTTTCCCCCCTAGGTTAAAATTGTTGAATTTTTTCCCAATCTGAAACAATTAAATTGTTTAAAATTTTTTTTTAACATCAACTCAAAATCTTAAAAAAAAAATAAAAATTTTTTTTTAAAAGAAGATCTTCAAAACACCACCTTGTTCTTCAAAATTTTTTTGGGTACTTTTCAACTGCCGAACTGTCTTAAGTATGCCACCATCTATCTGGGTTATTTTTCCCTAACGCAGTCTTTAAAGGTCGACGTTATCGTATTTTGTTTTAAATTTTTTTAAGTAACCCCACAAGAAGTAAAAGGGGGTTTAAATCTGGGATCTGGGAGGCCATGGTTGGGCCTTTGTTCCTATCCACTGATCATTAAAGTATATTTAAAAAAATGATAAGTACCTCTGGGTTTGGGAGGGCCCTCTTGCTGAAAAGGGGTGATGCCCCTTTAAGATCCAATTGTCTAAGAAAATTCAGAATTTTTGTCATAAATTCCACATATTTTCACCAGTTAGGGGCCCCATAAAAGAACGGACCAACAATTTTTGAACCAATTTACCGCACCAAACGTTGAAACTGAAACGGACTTGGGGCCCCTTTTGGGGTGTACTAACAAAAGATTTCTCGACCAATAATGGGGTTTTTTTTTTATTAAACATTCCAGAATTTGAGAAATTTGATTCATCTTTCAAAAAAAAGGGGAAAAATTATTTATTTTTTTGGGACAGAAGTTAAGATACCAAGGAAAAAAACCCCGTCTTCTTTTGGCCCCTTTTCCAAAACGTTTGAACTGGTCGGTACTTATACGGAAAAATTTGTATTTTTTTAAAACCTTTAACAGTACCATAACTGAAATTGAGTCCTTAGAATATTTTTGGATTGAATTTAGATAACTTTTTTAAAAATCCAATAATTTTAATTTCCGTGGCCTCGTTATTTTGAATTCTTTTTTCCCTTTTTTAGCAAAAAAATTTTTTTGCCCCCAAATTTTGATAAAGTCTAGAAAAATCGTTCCCTTGAAGGAGCGGGATATAATTCACTGTAGTACTTTGCCTCAAGGAGGATTTTCGCAATAAAAAACATTATAACATATCACACTTTTCTTCATGAGAAATATTTTTTTTTAAAATTTAAAGACTGACACAAAAAGTTATAAACAAGTATTTGACAAACACATAATTTTTTGACATTATTTATTTTATATTGTTTTCCCAAAGCCTTCTATTGGGGTACCAAATTTAGCAATTTTTCCTTTCTTAATGCTGTCAAA